>CATIWO010012942.1:0-28597 GCA_949673435.1 Macaranga tanarius | reverse complement strand
TATATTGTGAATTGTTAAATGATGAGATTTGGTGTATAAAAGACACCAACTATGTCATTTGAATGTTTGGAAATCTTATTGTGATGTTAATGGATGTTTAAATCATGTGAATGAATATGAGTTGTGATTAAGAGAATTATTGAAATAATGAGGATTGGTGTATATGAGACACCAACAATATTGTTGAATTAGTTTGAGTGTGTTTAGAATGTATTGTTGTGGGAGGTATGTCATGTTTTGATGTAAAGCCATGTGCTTTAACATTATTAGTTATTTTAAGGGCATTTTAGTCAATCAATTTAAATGAATTCAGCCCATATGTCTTCATAAAAGTTGTATCCCTCTGAGTTAGCTTTCCGTAGCTTTTTGAATCACTCAAATCCGAGTTCTGTAGAGGGAGTTATGGTCAAAAGAGTGCAACATGATCCGCAAGCCATGTGCCAAGTGCAGACTTTCAGGCACGACCGTGCGCCATTTTGGCATGGCCGTGCGGCCCCAGAAGGAAAATGGCAAGAATTAGGCAAGGCCATGCCAAAAAGTGGCATGGCCGTGAACCTATCAAGCGCAACACTTGTAGGATTATAGTATTTTGACCATAACTTGAGTTGTAGACCTCCAAATGAGGCGTGGTTTAAAGCTACAGAAACCTTAAAGAGTTCTCTACAAGTTATAAGTTTTAAAAATCCCAAAAATATACTTTTAAAATTCTCTAATTTAGCTTGACATATTAGTACTTACATGCACCTTTGTCATTTGGACTCCCACACGCAGTCTAAATGTTTAATTCTTGTATTTTGACGTGTTGCAATGTATTCTAGGTGTTTTTCTTAATTAGTTCTTGAGAAAAACTATATGTATGGTTATATTAATAATTACTTATTGAGTCGCAAGCTCATTCCTTTACAAATTATGGTTTTCAGGCTGGTTAATTGAAAGCTTGAAGTGAGTTAGGCGTGAGCTCAGATGGGTCAAAGGTAGGCTTGGTGTCGACATCTCCATCCACATGAATACATAAGCATTTTGGCATTTGAGCATGTTAAACTAAGTTCATATGTATATTTTAGTATTATGTAACTTTATATCTTAAGCACTTATAATGTATCAAATAAGTATTTTTGTATAATACACATATCTTTATAAAAAGAAAATTTCATGTGCCACGTGTTTGCTTGTTGTTGGGACACTTGTATGTGGTACCTGGAGGGTGCTAAAGTTAGAGCTATAATTGGAGTTCTGAGAGACGAAGGAAACAAGGCCAACTAAAGGAATTTCTTACCATTTAGAGTTGGAGTATATTTTGGGTAAGTATTTACTAGTATAAAGATACCTTTGGATTCCCCTTTTATTTTGCCATGTATTTTGTTATGAATCTTTATAACAGTGACTTATGTTATAATTGGCATGCATGTGTTAATGGTTATGATATCAAGTTGAGTTAGATTATGCTACTTAATGCAGATTAGTATAGTAATTGCTTATGTGTGTGACTTGATGAGATATATTGAAGCTGAATGAGTAAATGATTTGAGATGTTAACTTTTGTATTGCCATTGTAATACCTATGGTGTTATATGAATGATGTCGAGCTTTTTATGATGAAATTATTGTGTAATGCTCTAAAAATACATGTGTATAAAATTATTATTATTATGGATGAGTAATGAGCTAGGCGGAAAAGTGTATGTATATAGAACTCTTAAAGTGCCACTTACACGTGTCCCCATTAATTAAACAACACATGGCATAAGAAAATTTTTCTCAAAAGATATGTTATATATAAAAGTTTGTACAATGTACATAACTTACTATTGTACATAACTTTACATATGTACACTAAAATAAACATGATCTCATTACAAATTATTTCTAATGCCAAAATGATAAATGCTTATGAGGATGGAGATGACGACACCAAGCTTACTTTTGACTCACCTGAGCTCACGACAAAAACACACTTCAGGCTTCCTATCTAACGATGTCCTGAAAACCACAATTGCAAAGGAATGAGCTTGTGACTCAATAAGCAATTATTAATATAATCAAACATATAATACTTCTCAAGAACTAATTAATAGAAAATAACTAAAACAACTGAAGACGGACTACACGGCCGTGTATTTACCTGTGTAGTCTACTGGCCAAAACTTTCCATCGAGAAAAGGCCATAAACACGGCTATGTACCTGATTCAGATACTACTGGTGAGCGCCAGTGCCTGCTCGTAGGTCTGCCTAGCTAGCAAGCGCCAGTGTCTGCTCGCAGCCTGAAGAATTTTGATGGACACACCTGTGTCTTACCACACGGACTGAGACACGCCTGTGTCTCGACCCCTGTCCTCAACTTGAAAATCCATTTATATACAATCCAAATAATCCAAAATCACAATTCAATCTCATCACATTCACATCACTCAAACTTGATATAAAAATGAAATTCCATCAATTACAATATCACATTTCATTCCACATTCCACACACACACACACACACACACATATATATATATATAAACATAATGTAACCATATATGTTTATATATATTAGTATTCGGCCGGAGTTATCGTCACACATTTCACACACAAAGCTCACTTTTGCTTTATTCCTCACATAGTCCATATTTTTAGCATAAGTGACAATTTCTGAGACTCTCTGCCCAGCTTAGTCTTAGATCTCACACATTCATATTTCTCACACATTTTTCACACAAATGGCCACTTCTGAGACTCTCTGCCTAGCTCAGTCTCAGATCTCATAATCAGTAGAGGCTCTCTGCCTAGCTCAGTCTCCACTATCACACATATACCTCACATCAATCAATATGCATATGTATCTCACCAATATCACAATAATACATGTCAATCCATACCACATCAAGTGGCTTGCACAATTCAATATATGTGGTATCATTCACAATTCACCACAATACATATTTAGTCAACCATTCAACTCAGTCTCCACTATCACATATATACATCACATCAATCAATATGCATATGTATTTCACTAATCTCACAATAATACATGTCAGTCCATACTACATCAAGTGGCTTGCACAATTCATCATATGTGGTATCATTCACAATTCATCACAATATATATTTAGTCAACCATTCAATATTCTCACAAACAACATATATATATATCATTCTTGCCATAATAAATGGCATACCCAACCAAACATAGTCATACAACTATAGTTACAAGAGAATCAGTATATATAAGCATTGTATTAACAATTACTTACCAAAAAGCTTCTAATTCCTTCAAAAAGAAAAGCTCCCCCTTATTGATTAGGGTTTCCTCTATCTCTATTAACTCCTACATATAATTGTATACCAATTCCAACAATCAAACATTACAATTCACCCCAAATTCATAAAGTGCAACTAAATGCTCAAAGTTCAATATGACCTAAAGATGTACATACACCTCTAATAATTATCAATTCCAATTAGAATTTCTCAATTCAGATAAGTAGGGGTGGCCACGGGTCATGAACCGGCCGGTTCCGATTCGAAACCGCCGGTTCATGGTTCGACCTAAGGTAGAATTGAACCAGAATCGGCTTAACCCTGGTTTCAGGCCGATTCCAAACCGGCCGGTTCCGGTTCATGGTTCCAATTTTTTCGATTTGGTTTTTACGCACTGTAAAAAAGTTGTATTATTTTAGAAAATAAAATATACCACGAGTAAGAGAAAATTATGTAGAATTTTATAAAGAGTTGTAACTTGCATTTTTTGAATTTTTGACATAATTTATTTTTTTTCATAAAATGAACCAAAACTGGCCGGTTCTGAACCGGGACCACCGGTTCACGGTTCGACAATGGTGGAACCGGCCCTGAACCGGTCCCACCCTCGGTTCAGGGCCGGTTCATTCCGGTTCTGAATTTGACCAGTTTCGGTTCCGGGTTTGACCGGACTGGTTCCAGTTCGGTTCCGGACCGAAACCGGCCCGTGGCCACCCCTACAGATAAGTATAGAATTAATTATGGATTTTAGAATCCATTCAGGCAAAATAGAGTTATAAGGGTGAGCAATAAAATGTCCGGCCCTTTTAGACCCTCTTAGCGACAAATTCAATCCAAGCTCAAAACATAAAAGTTATAAAGGACTCTCTGAAGTTTCTATAAAATCTAACTATGCTCAAATCAGAGCTCTATAGCCCAAGTTATAGAAAAAATAATAGGACTAAAAAATAGGGAAACAGGACCCGAAATATGCAATCAAGAAAACTCAACTATAACCAACAAAAACACAAGTAAAACTTACCAATTAGGATGTCAATAGATATAAGACCTTCCAATGCTTCCCAAATCTATTGATTACTAGCTAGAGCAAGATCACAATCCCTCTAAAAATCTATCAAGAACTCTCTTCTTCTTCTTCTCCAAAATCTCTACAATCTTTACTCCCACACATACACACATATACACACACACAAACCACCAATCAAAAACTACCAATTGGCCTCCCTAAAGTCTTCCTCTATTAAATGCATAATTATCACTAATTATCAATAATAATAATAATAATAATAGAATAAAAGATAATTATAATCAAATATTATCACAATACCCATTAACCTCCTTAATGAAATAGAATTAATTCACAATAGCCCAAAACTTTCTATTGTGACAATTAACTCCAAACTTATCTTACAATCTAGTCACTCTCTACAACTTATACTCACTCTCAAGCTTAAATGAAGTCCACTAATTATTATGCATAAAATGCAATACATACGTAATAAATACGTATGCTAAAGGGCCGGTGTTACAGTGTATGTGAGTAATAAGCAGGGTAGAAAAGTGTGTATATGTGAGTAATGAGCCGGGCGGAAAAGTGTGTGTATGTGAGTAATAAACCGGACGGAATTGGCATGCCAATATATTATTATGTGAGTGAAAGACCTATCTTGTGAAAGGTGAGGTAGAGCCAGGCGAAAAATGTAAGACATATTGTGATGCGATTAAGCTGGTTTAAGGATATATGTTGGTATATATATATATGTCCTTCTATGTGTGAGCCTAAGGCTTATAATAGCTTGTGATGTGAAATCAACTTTAATCTTGGGTGTGTGAACTTTATTTTGGTGGATATAAATGAAAATGTATGTGTTGTAAGGTACTCGAAATCTTCACATTTACTTTATTATATTATAGATATTTTACAATGCAATAAGAGATGCAAAAATATAAAAGCAGTAACCTATTTTGTACTTGGAGAAATTATTAGTCAGTTTTTTTTGTTTAAATATTATGTGCAAAATATTAACATCATGATCAATTGTTTTGTTGTTTAATTTTCTTAATTTTAATTTTTCATAGTAAGTTGGAAGTACAAAAATTGAGAGAAAAACATAAGATCAATAATGAGGTATATATATATATACATATTAGTTTGATATTTTTTTCTAAATATTGATTTATTTGTAATGTATTATTAGGTGAAGAGAAAAATTGGTAGAAGATGAAAATTGTTGAGTGTTGAAGAAAAAATTAAATTTGATCCATTCACTACTGGCGAGGAGCATGAGCATCATGAAATTTCAGAGATTATATCAAACAATACGTTTAAAGAACATGCATTTTAAATTACTTTTTTCATTATATCAACTATCATTTGTTTACTTTTATCTTGAAAATTAATAATTTTATTTTTATAGATGCTATATGCATATTTTAGAATTACTTCTATAGTTGTTATCGCTATAAGAAAGATACTTTTAAATGAAGAAAAAATATGAATACCAAAATATAAAAATAAAATCGCAAAAACCTTTTAGGGATTAAAAAAGTTATGTCCCATTATATCACAATCGGTTCAAACCCATTAGTGAAAATTATATAATACTTAGCAAGTGAAATTTGTTGGTAGATGAGTAATTTATGAAGTTGGATGCTAATACTTTACCTTTTGAATTGAATTTTTTTTTTTTACTTCAAAAATTTCATTAGTGCACTAAGTTGGCTGACAAAGCATGATTGTGGATAAGATGCATACGAAATTGATTTTATTTTTGTTTATAAGTGGTATCCAATCAAGTTTGATGGTGGAGAAAGTGGGTATCTAATATTTATGATATTAATCATATTACAAAATATGCAAGTTGCTTGCATTGTAGCAATGCCACCAGGATCAGAGACATAAACATGTTATGATAATTTACTCATAAGCTCTAGTGGAAGTTCAAACCATAAATTCATTTTTTTCTCTTTTTCTTCTTTTGTAGGTTTTGGTATGTCCTTTGATTTGTTGAATTTATAATCATTGGTTGCTGCCATTTTTTTCACTTTTTTTTACTATCTTTTTCTGCAAAAATAATATAATATACAGAAAGTAATATTAGCGAATAATAAGATATTTCATTGATTTACATTAAAATGTTTTAGATGAGATTTAAATAAGAAATATGTTATTAAAAAAATAGGTTATACATAGTTTTAGATGAGAAAACTAAAAATTGTATAAGTATTATTTATTTTCTATGATGGAATGCTAGCTTACTAATTATTATAAAGCAAAACTGTAACACCCACCCTTTTTCATACGTATTCATGACGTATATATTACATATTGCATATGATGCATAGTACATAAGTGGACCTCATTGCATTAGATATGAGTATGTATATTAGAGAGGGACCAAATTGAAAAGGAAGTTTGGAGTAAATTGTTACCTTTCAAAAGTTTTAGGCTAAAGTGAATTTGTTCCATGTCATCAAGGGGCTAAGTAGATATTTGGGATGATATTTAGGTATATTTTATTAAAGTATATTGTTATTGTTATTATTATTATATTAGTATTATTTAGAGATAAATATGTATTTAATTGTGGGTTTGGCAATCATTACTTTGGAGGGGGCAATTGGCATTTTAGGATTGGTGGAAAGTGTAAGTGTGTATATGTGTGTGTGTGTAGTGTGTGAAGTGTAGAGAATTGGGAAGAAGAAGAGAGTGAGTTCTTGAGAGCTTTTTGGAGGGATTTTAATCTTGTTCAAGCTAGCCAACAATTGCATTAGGAAGGCATCAGAAGGTTATTTATCCATTGAAGCAAATTTGGAAAGCTTACTTGTGTATTTGATTAATTTAAGTTGAGTTTTCTCTGTTGTCAATTTCGGGTATGTTTCCTATATTTTTTAATCTGATTGTTTTAGTCATAACTAAGGCTAAAAATCTTTGATTTGAGCAAGGTTGGACTCTCTGAAAATTTCAGAGAGTCCTCTGTAACTTTTGTGTTTTGAGTTTGGATTGAATTTGATGCTAGGAGGGTTAATTAGGGCTGGACATTTCAGTACTCATGTTGAATGCTCTGTTTTGGCTGAATGGATTCTAAAATCCATAATTAATTCCACACTTGTCCGAATTGAGTGATTCCAATTGGAATTTAAAATGGACTCTTAACCTTAATTTTAATAAAAATTCGGGGGTTATTGGACTTGTGTGTGTATCCATCCCTAGGTCATATTTAATTTTGAGCAATTAGTTGCATCTAGTGAGGTTAGGTGCAAATGTTATGTTTGATATGTGAAAATTTTATATAGTGGTGTGTAGGATCTGATAGAGATAGAGGAGACCCTACTCAATAGGGATAAGCTTTTCTTCTTGAAGAAATTGGAAGCTTATTGGTAAGTAATTGTTACTATATTACTTATATGTCTATTACTTCTCAAGTAACTATAATGGTTTAACCATGTTTGGTTGTGTACATCAATTATGGTGGAAAGCATGATATATATATATGTTAAATTATGCAAGCCACTTTATATGGTATGAATTATCATGTATTATTGTGAGAATGGTGAAATATAGTTTACCATAGATATATTAGAACTGATGAGAAATGAACTGGACATTGAATTGTGATAGTATATTAGTACATATGCATATTGATTGTTGGTGAGGAAATGTGAGGTATATGTGATATATATGTGTAATAGTAGAGACTGAACTAGGCAGAGAGCCTCCACTGATTGTGAGATTCTGAGACTGAGCTGGGCAGAGAGTCTTAGAAGTGGCCATTCATATGATAAATGTGTGAGAAATATAAATGTGCGAAATCTGAGACTGAGCTGGGCAGAGAGTCTCAGGAATGACCACTAATGATAAAAATGTAAAAATATGAATTATGTGAGGAATAAAGTAAACGTGTACTTCGTGTGTGAAATGTGTAAGGATAACGTCGGCCGGATAACTAATTTGCATAAACATGCATTGTTACATTATGTTTATATATGTGTATACTTGAATGTAAAGTTGATTGTGAAATGTGATTGTGGATTATATTGAATGGTGTATATGAGCATCAATAATGGAGTTTTGATGTTTGGATAATTTGTTAGGATGTTTAGAATATTGTACAAATGAATTTCAGGTTGAGAACACAGATTGTATGTTGAGACACGGACATGTTTAAGGTGGCAATTGTATCCAGTGAGATACACGGCCTAAGACATGGGCGTGTCCTTAGCCATGTATGTGTATTGAATACTAGACAGAGGGATACACGGGCAAAGACATGGAAAGATCTTGATCGTGTCTACATGTGAAAATTTGGATAGTGAGGTACACGAGTCGAAATACGGTCGTATTTCAGACGGTGTCCTGACTGTAAATTTTGGCCAGTACACTACACGGAAAGAGACACGCCTGTGTAGTCCATATTTTAGTTAATTGAGTTAAATTTCTCTTAATTAGTTCTTGAGAAATTTTATTTTTTTCATGTATTAACAATTGCTTATTGAGTCGCAAGTTCATTCCTTTGCAAATTGTGGTTTTTAGGATTCGGATAGTTAGAATAGCTTATGGTGCATGTTGATAGTGTGCTTGAGGGTGTCTTCTCGAGAGTTCAGGTGGGTCAGAAGCAAGCTTGGTGCAACCATGTCCATCCACATCATTATGGCAATAAGCATTTTGTTTTGATTACATATGTATATTATTAAGTATTTTCAATGTATTAAATAAAAGTTTTTATATATAAACATACTTATCTTTTATGAAATTTTTTCTTATGCACTATATTGTTTAATCTTGATAGACACATGTATGTGGTACTTAAGGGTGCTATAAAAACTTTAATTCAATTTTGAGTTAATTAATACTATAATAATAAGAAATCAGCAAACAAATAAATAATTAAATAAACAAAATAAAAATGTGGTGAGTGGGTTTTGTCACTGGGAATCATATATATTAATTAATTGATCAACATGGAGATATATGGAGGTATTACTATGATCAAATTTATAAACTTTTAATTAATATTATATGTCACATAATAAAAACAAAACAAAGAAATGTTTAAAATTACAAAAAAAAAAAAAAAAAAAACAAATAGTAGCTCTAAATTAAGAAACTAGAAATTGGTTGGTCAATTTTAATACAGGTGAAGTGAGAAGATGAGGAATATAATGAGTTCTAAAATATTACTCTTCTTCTTCTTTTAAGATGGATGAAAATCAATATTGAACAATATATATATATATATATATATATATATATATATATATAACTTAAATTAATTATAAACATAAAATAATAATAATTTCCATATAAATATGTATATTTTGTATAATTTATTAAATTGGTACCAAATTACTACAACTTGACCTTCATAGTGATACTAAAGTACCACTCATGTCTATACCAAAAAAAAAAACATCAAATAATAATAATTTTCTATATAAATATGCATATTTTGGATAATTTATTACATTAGTACCAAATTACCACAACTAGGCCTTCATAGTGGTACTAAAGTACCACTCACATTCATTAAAAAAAATAAAAAAATATTAATTTCTATATAAATATGCATATTTCGTATAATTTATTAAATTAGTACCAAATTACCACAACTTGACATTCATAGTGATACTAAAGTACCACTCATGTTTATACAAAAAAAATGTAAAATAATAATAATTTTTCTATAAATATACATATTTTATATAATTTATTAAATTGGCACCAAATTACTACAACTTGGCCTTTATAGTGGTACTTCATGCTTATATATATATATATATATATATATATATATATATATATATATAAATATGCATATTTCGTATAATTTATTAAATTGACATCAAATTATTATATTGTACTAATTTCTGATGAATCGGGTTCGAGCGTGACAAAGGAAGTTACTTCCTTAATAAGATAAAAAATTGAAAACTAACTTCCTTCATATGAATGTGGATCCCCAAATATTTTTACCACAATTTGTCTATGTTCAAAATGAGAATTTTGTGATTTTTGATGCGAGTTAATAACAAGAAAGTTTTATAAAGCAAGTAATTTATAATAAAGGTGATTTTATTATATGGATCAACGATAATGCTTAGAAAAACAAAAAAAGGATTGAATTGATAAATACAAGAAAAATGTGCTTGAACTAGAAATTTAGCTACTGATAAACTGGAGAAAGTAGTTGTTTAATGATTGGTTAATGCCTCAATAATCAGCTCCTGCATGTTTTTTATAGTAAATTCTTCATTAATTTCCTGATAATTATTGGAGACCATCAGTCTTTCATTTCTTCAATAATTCCTTCTTAACTCTATGTCTCTTCTGCTTTTCCTTTAGTTGGAAGAAGTAACTTGTTGGTTACATTTTTCCTTTAGAATGTTGTCCTGACTTAGCTTCCAAGTTAACAATTAATTCAATAGATCGGACCTTTAATTTTTCCATGGGCTTAATATCTCTTGGGTTTAAAATTAATATTAAAACAAAATTAAAAACTAGGTCTAAACAATGCCCCCCTCATATAACTAGTTTGGGCCAAGCTCAATGCTAGTTATATGAATATAAAAATTAAAGCCCATAACCTTATAAACTTATAAATAAAAATACCATAAAACTATAAGTTCCATCATCTTCTTCCCTCACCTCTCTTAATTTCGTCCATTTTTTCCTTCAACAAGACATATATAGGTCACTTGTTCAATTCACTGATCTTGATAACTACTATTGAAATGTCATCCATTCTATTAAAATTCGTCAAGAAAGAGAAGAATGGGAATGCAAATTAGCCTAGAGAAGGGAAGAACGGGATCGAAAACAAGGTCAAGAGAGACACAAACAATTCTTGAAAGAAAAAAGTGAATGGGCCAAGAAGTATTATGGTACTTCATCATCTTCAATCTCAAATCCTATATATAAACCCAACTCATCTTCTTGTCAAGAATTTCAAAATTTGAAAGTAGAGGGAATTATAGAAATCCCACCAATCAATCCTCCTCTATTTAATTCTTCATTAATTTTTTAAGCAAAATTTTCTTTTAATTCTTAAACCACAAAATCCTAATGAATCCTTGAATCAAAATCCCCAAAAATTTATTTTACCACAAATTGGAGTAACCATTCCTTTTTCCCCCTTCTCATCACTTTATCAAAATCCATTATTCAATAAAAATTTAACTTAAACTTCATAACAAAATTTACCTTCAACCTCACTTTTAAATACCTATCATCATCATCATTCTTCTTCCTTTACCCACAAACCATCACAACTTATTGCTGCCATTTCCTTCTTCACTAGATCCGATACTACTGTTGTACCTGCTACCGTTGTTGCCTTTGTCGGAACTATCCCCATCGCTGGCGCACCTGCTGCCATTGCTACCTCCGCTGCCATTGCTACCTCCACTGCCGCTGCTGCCTTCACCCCCGGCATCGCGTATCGCCCAGCCAAGATTGCCCCTTCATCGCGTGAGTTCACCACTGCGGTCTCTATTTGTCATTTTGACTGCATTGTAGCCATACCTACTGTTGCTACTCGCCCAGTCGCACATCACCTAGCTGATGAAGCCTAACCTCACCCTACTCCAATGGTCATCTATGACTTTGCCTGATTTGTATCACTAACCACTACTATTATTTCAAAGACCACCACAACATTAACCTAAGATATTTCACCTTAACAAACCAAATTTCCTTCAATCAAAGCTTATTTCAGAAAGAAATATCACCAAGGTAACCACTTCATTTTAATTTGTTGATTGCTTAAAACTAAATTAATCTTGGCTTTGATATTTTGAATAATTTGTAAATGTTACCTTGTAACTTGGTGGTAATAATCTTGGGTTTTGGATAATGTTGATGATAGTAATTTTTCCATTTATTGCCTCTTTGATGTTGGAACCTCCATTCTTGCATGTTATGTTGTTAGATTGATAATTATGGAACTTGCATTTATTTTAATATTATTGCCAAAATTTGCGCCTTTTGTGATATTAGTGGTAATACTTTTGAATCTACCATTATGGTTTTATTGTCCAAACAAACATTTGTTTCTCACTCTTGAGTGAAATAGGGGGATGTCATTTTACTTTCTCAAGGAATTCGTGACATCAATTAAAATTTTTTTGATGAACTTTATGCAAGCTAAATTTATGATTGCCTTAATATTAATTGGGTGCAATTTCGGTCTAAACATACTTGTATGCTCAAAATAAGTTCATTTGTGCTTCAAAAATTCAAACTTTGATTTGAGATCATTTATGCTTTTCAAGTTAATGTGAATAAGGCTTGGGGAAATTAAATGCATTGTTTTTCTATTTTGAGGTACTCTTGTAAAATCACCCGAGCATATAGTTTTATGTTACTTTAATGGCTAAAACTTGTAAATTTAATAAAATTGGCTAAGATATTCCTATTAACCATATTATTTTCAAGATTTAAAGCATTTGGTCTCATATTTCAAAAATGTTCACACTTATGCTTCAACAATTTAAGCATTCAAACCTTATAATTCCCAAAAAATCATCATTTTAACATTAGATTGCCAAAACAATTGATTTAGTTCAATTTTGCAAATATTTCCATTCGGGACATCATTATGCAACTTATAGATTTTCAGTTTAATACTTGAATGCAAGTAACCAATTATTTTTTTTTTAGTTTTAATCGGTTTCATGACCAAGAAATGCACTCCCTCAAGTAAAATGTTTATCCTTTATCATAAACTCATTGCTTAAAGTATCATTTAACTTGTTTTTACTGAAATCATTTTATAATTTTTGGATTTTGTAAAACATCTTGGCAATTCAAATTCTTATTTCCCTATTTCCTTCAACAATTTCCTTAGGGAATTCAAGCAATTTTGCCTTAGTCTAATTGTAGAAATAATAGGTTTTATTTCTTGTATAAGTTTTGGGCAATACAAATTATTTTGTCATAAATACTCAAAATAATCACTCACTTTCACAATTTCTTTCTATAAAAAGAAAGAAAATTTGCTACTAATGGTTGAATTGATTGATTGAGTATGCTTCCTCCACTGTTGCATTTTAATTTTTTAAGCAAATCTAATTGTAAAATATTTGCCTAAGAAACCTTTAATGCTTGTTCAATAATTCTACCATTATCATGCCATCTTCACCTTATTATTGCATTCATTAATTCCTTAAAGATTTTAGCTAATTTAAAGTTTTTACTTACTTTAGCCAATATTTTCCCTAAGATATTTTATTAGTACTTTAAAATCTCCATGCATTTAATCGGCTTCCCTCAAGAATTTTAAGCTTATTAATTACAATTTGAATATTAAATAGCTTAAAAATAAGAGATAGCTAGAAAATTTATTTTCCAAGCCATGTCCTCAAGTCATTATTTATATACTTGCTTCTTTGTAATGGTAATTCCTTACTTTTCCTTTGACTTTACTTTAAAATTGTTCGATATCTCCTATTGATTTTTCTCTTTTATTTCTCATAGCAAGGATGTCCAACCTTTCAGCTAGTGGAGTTCCGAGGTCTTCCTCTACTCCCTAACCTTTCTTCCTCCTCTTAAAATATAAGAAGCCATTGCCACCACATAACATGTACGAAAAACTATTATTCTCCATTTAATTTGTACTTAGTTTCTAAAAAAATGAATGTTTAACTTTGATATATTACTTGAACAACTTATATCTCTGAGTGATATGCCCACTTCTGCTTTTGCTAATGAATTGGATGACATTGAGGTACTCTTATTCTCCTAACACTATGATTTTCTTCTTTCACATCCTCTAACATTTATCATTCTAATTTGCCATAGAACATGAAGATAATAATCATAAAAGATATCATTGTAGACACTTTCCCCGACTTCCTTGAAATCAAGTAAACCTTTATTAACTTTCTTTCATTCAAAGTGTCTTTCTCTTAGTTCTAAAATTGACTTATCTCTTATTTATAGGTTTTTCTCTTACCATGGTAAAGATGGTTACCTCCTGGCTCTACTTCCTTAAGATTTTCCCTCACTCCTTAGGAAGGTCCCTCACTGGTCTTTCCTAATTTTTCTCCTCATGACACTTTCTTCATAAAAACACTGATTTCAGCACCTAAATTTTTGAAGTCTTGGGTCAAGCTTCACAAACATTAGAACTAATAGGTTGACATGTTAAACTCTGAATTTGGTCCTCTTTAGAAAAAGTTAGGCTTATTCTAGTTTATAGAGACAACTAAGTGACCCATAATTTATCATCCTGACGTCTCTTCTTGTTTGATGTTCTGGTCATTTGAGTCTAATTATTTCATCTTTCCATTTGATCATATGACCATTACTCTATTAGATGTCTTTATACTTACTAGTCTTCCAATTATCGGAGATAACTTCATTTGTTTGATTGATGAGTCCAAGTATGCTACTATTTGCATTTCTTCATATGAGAGCTATTCTAAGGTAATTGATCATTATAAAACTATTTCTGGAGTTCCTTCCAAAAAGGAACACATTGAGTTCCTGTGGGTCCTTTTATGCAAGTACTTTTTCTATCCTACTTCTGGGAGGCCTAGTATAGAGTACCTTCCCTTAGCTAGAGCTTTAGCAAATGAAGATCATTTTGCCTTAGGAACTATCCTTTTAGGGAATTTGTATCACAATTTTAGGAAAGATGATCAGCTAGTTACTTCCACTTCTCCTCCAACTCTTTCTTCTCTCTCATCTATAGGTACTTCTCTTTTCTTTTATTAGTACTCCCTCTCCTTTGATGAGCTCAGCTCTTTTTTCAGTAAGCTAAGTTGTAATGACATTTCCCATTTATTCATCTATCATGATATCATTAATCATCCTAGATGGCTTGACTATTTCCCTACCTTTAGGGCACTCTTAATTAAAAAATTCTCAAGATAAGTAAAAAAAAGTACCTTGTGGTTAGATACTTATTCACTTCAAGGATTGTGGTATTTTTCGTAACATTTAAGAGTCAGTTGTTTAATTCTACTTACATTTTAGTACTCTACTCAGTAATATTATTAAAAATATATGATATAATGTTAAAATAATATGGATATTTAATGGTAAAACTATTTATTAAGTATTATATCTTTCAACTAACTAAAGTAAATTCATACAAAAATAAAAATAAGATGTATTTTTAATTTTATTAAGAATAAAAAGAAATCTTTTTTAAAATAAATTTATAATATTTTTAAAAGTATCTCAATAGTTATATTGATGGTAAATCACACGTAAAATATTTTTATTAGTGAAAGGTGGTGTTATATTAAAATTTTATTATAAAATAATGACGATATTAGTTGATAGGGATATTAGAGTGTTATAAAAAGAAACTACATACCTCTAAATATCACAAAAAAAAAATCACAAGTCTCTAATTGAAAATATGTCTAATCATAGGGTATTTTTTTATACTTATCTTAAAATTCTCTGCATAGCTACTTCCCCTAGGCCCTTTGTGATTGGAGGATATAGTGTCCTTAAAAGTGAGGGTAGAAAGAAAAGGGGTCATTCAAATACTCCACTTTCCTTTGAGATGTATTACCCTTTCCTCTGTGCTTACCAATTTGGATTGGAACCTTCTATATCTACTCATTCTTTGAATAATAATTCCATGCCCTTCATTGGTTTAGACCCTAACTTATGTTTAAAGGAGACCCTTATACAAATGCAAAAGATGTTGAATCACTTGCATTTTTATATTAACATCACTACTGCTCATCATGTTGTAATATACTATGACTGGTGGTGTTTGAAGTATGATGACCTTCTCTCATTTCATCTTGGAGGTATTATTTTTAACCCTTTTCTTACCTTTCCTTTACTTAATTTTACTTAAAAAAAATGTGCTAATTGACTTAAGAATAGTGCAGGTTATATCACTTCGCCCAATAAAAAAAGAAAAGTATGACTCTTTCAAAGGAAAAAGAGAAAGAACAAGTAAAAAAGACATCATTAAGTAAGAAGAGAAAAATTCCTCTATCACTTCCTCTAAGTAGAAAATCCCAAAGGCTAAATATCTTGAAGAATAAATCCAAGGAAAAAGAGACAATAACTGTTGAAGAGGATGATGAACCAGAAGATGAAAATTAAGCTTACTTAGGTAAATTTTACTTTGAATTTTAACTTTGCACTTGCTTTCTCTTTGTGAGTCTTTGATACACAAAATCTTTGCAAACTAGCATAGGTTAATAAGGAAGGAAGCCAAAACAAGTATCAAAACATATCTCCTTAAATTATATCTTCACCTTTCATGGATGAAGAAGTTAGAGAGGTTCTTCCCCCAGCTCATTCTTTGAATTTGGCTTTATTCCTTATCGCTCAGCTTTATTTTTTAAATGTGAATTTCATTCTCTTTAAAGAAAAAGAACTTGTGGCAAGATGATTAATGGTTATGGTTAATGTAGGAATCCGATTTATGGACCCTTATGGATGACCTTAACCTGTCATATGATACAAGTCTCTTCGAAATATCTTCTGGGGGAAAAGATACTCACATTCTCAAACCGAATGAAGGACAAATAAATAAAGCCACAGAATCTCACAAAACCATATTGGCTTCAAAGATTGATGCTTTTAGAGAGACTCAAAGGTCTACCCTTATTTCTACCCTTAGCACAAGCAAGTCACTAATTCTGTTGCCGTTGCCATATTGAAGAACCAAGCCATTTGGAGTTTTTCCTTACCTTCAACCATTGATATAATTATTTGGATTATATAGATAATTTTCTAAAAGTTTTAATTTGAGTCTTCCAATATTTGAATACTATAAAAGATGGAATATAAACTAAAATAAGAGTAAAAAATGATAGGATTATATGATGTTCAACACATGAAGGAAGAGAATTACTAATATATAAAAAATTCTTCCATCAAGGATCTTTATATAATCTCTAGAAAAATAAATAATCAAATGGAGATTTAATGTATTTTAATGAGAAATGAATTTAAAATTAATATATTTTTTTTGTAATAGTTTTATTGTCGCACCCCTTTCTCTACTATAAACCATTATAAATCATAATTTAACACAAATAGTCATCCCTATAAGCATACTGTAATACAAATAAAGTTTACAGTATCTAATAAGCAGTTATACATATGTCTCTGAGGCTTACAAAATAAAAGTTTATCTCCAAAGCATCAATAGTTTGTTAGCTAAACCTATTTTAGTACTCTCTCCAAAATAAGCTATACAAGGATCTAACGATCTACCAAAAAGTAATCTGAAATGGTTATGATAGCTGGGGTGAGTACGACTACTCAGTGAGAGAATATATATATAACTACTAAAAACATTTATATATATAATCATGTAACATAATACAGAACATTTACATACTTTCCTCAGAATCCTTTAGCATATCTTGATATAAATCAAGAAAATTCATAGACGAAATCATTAAGATCAAATACATAAATACATATACATATACCATTGTACACTCAGGTAGTATTCTATAAATTCTATACAAAATTGGGAGCTGAATGTCTCACCTGGATACCCAAAGTGCTAAATTATTATCATACGCATGCGTAGAGTAATTGCCCGTCAGCAATATAATTTATTTCATTTCACCTGGCATTCAAAGTGTGATTTCATAGGCACCATTCTGAGTGTATTTCTTAAATCATATATTTAAAAACTAAATTATCATGTATATTATATAGCTCAAAACAACTTAACATCATATAGTTTCAGATAACTACAAAATATATAATTGCAATAGCATTTAGGAAATCATTAAACATCAATTCTTTGTAAAATATATGTATATAAACATAAATGAGATTCAATAAATACATATCATAAATTCAAAACCATTGTTATACTAATATCCACTCACCTGATATAACAACCGACAATTCTAGCCGGGATGGGCTGCGTTATGCCCTACGGTTGGGGTTGAAGTTCCTCATAGCATCCAGAAGTAAAATCATAAGATCATTAGCTTAAAACCTAATTCTACTCAACTTAACTGACCTACAACTTAGAGATATGATTTAGGACCCGAAAAATAGCTCAAAATAGGATTTCAGTGCTAAAATAGCCACTGGGGCGCCACTCAGCTGCACAGAGGCACCACCTCTGTGCATCGCAGATAGTTTTTTACGGTCAAAATTGACCATTTTCATAAATTTTCAATAATTTTCAACCTCTAAATCAATTCCAACATCAATTTTAACATCCCAGGGGTCCATGTTAGCTTAAACAAGCTTAAAAACTCAAAACTTCAATCAAAATATCAAATTCTATAAAAATTCAAAAACTAAAAATTAAACGATTTAACTCACCAAAACTCTTTGTATATCAATCTTTTATTCATAACAAGAAGTTTGGATTGACATTTATAAGTTGAGAATTGTAAGTTTGAGAAAAAGAAAAGAAACGAAAACGGTGAAGAAAGAAGAAGTTATGCAGAGAAGGAAGAAGAAGGAAAAAAAATGACGTGAAGCTTTTGCTTCCTTTTCTTTATTTTGAATCCTTTTCTTTATTTTAAAATTTTTTTTGACAAATATTCATTTTAGCCTCTTAAATTTTAAAATAACCAAAAAAGTCCTTAAACTTAGTTTCTAATGCAATAAAGTCCATCATCTATCTATACCCTAATTTCTAGGACAGGGTATTACATTTATATTAATAGCCTCATATTTAATTTTCATTTACAATATAATAATAAAACTTTAAGAAAAAAATGTTTAGATAGAACATAACATGCATTAGTTTTGATAATTTATAATGAGTTAATGTCAATAAATAGAATAGTTACAAATGAATAAAAGATATTTTGTAACTTATGTAACTTATAATTTAATTAATGATAAATATAAGGCCTATTGGGGAGAAAAATCTAAACGTTTACAACTTTTTACAGTTTTATCCCAATCTTTTAATTTTGGCAAAAATGTCATGATTTAGTAAATGTTTGCCAATTTTAACACAAATAATTATTTGGTCAAAAGTGAATAAAAATGATGATGTGACATATTTTATAATATCCAATTTACCCTTTTTAATTTTCTAAATATGTAATAATTTATTGGTATAAAAAATCTAAATATTTGAAACTTTTTGAAAATTTTATCCCAACTTTTAAATTTTGATAAAATATTTTAATTTAGCCAAGTTATTAATAAAAATAATTATTTTATTTAAAATTAAATAAAAATATAGACACAATAATAAAAGAATTAAATTTACATTTGAGAAATTATTAAATTTATAAAGGGATAAGTACAAAAAAGTATCATGTGGTTTAACGCTTTTCACTTTTGGCCTTATGGTTTTTTTATGATACTTCAGTATTTTGTGATATCTACCGTTAGCAAATCTGAGCCAAACTTACGAACACTGTTAACCATGATGATGTGGATGTTGATGTCGGTATTTATGTCAACATGTTGGTATTCGCATTGGCATCCAAATTAGTATGTCAGCATCTACGTCAATCTCCACATCATCATAGTTAACGGTATTAGTGAGTTTGGCCTAAATTTGATAACGACATGTATCACAAGGTACTAAAGTGTTACGAAAAAAACCACATAGCCAAAAGTGAAAAAACACTAAATCACATGATACTTTTTTGTACTTATCCCATTTATAAATGATTCTCAATAGTACTAATTTTAAAAATTAAAGTTATTTTTAATATAAAAATTATTACCATAGATAATTTAAAAATTTTAATTATTTTATAATTATATATTTAAAAGTAGTTAAAAATATATATCTTTAAAATGCAAAGAAAAATTATATTCATATATATATATATATCCTGCAGCCCCCTGTACTTGGCACAATTGGTCAATTTGACACATCAACTTGCAATTTTATCATTTCAACATTTGAACTTACCACTTTTTGCCTAAAATACACTAATCTAATGACATAATATATCTACCACCTCCTGTACTTGTCACTTTTTGTCAGTTTGACACCTCTACTTGCAGGTTTTAGTCTGTCAAACCCTTATTATGTGGCACATGCTGATTCGCTATTTCATGCCACATGTGATGACAGAGGTTTAAAATTTATATTTTAGACAAGTTCAGGTGTTGAAATCATAAAACTATAAGTAGAGGTGTCAAAATGACAAAAAATGGCAAGTACATGGGGTTGTATTATGCCTATATATATATATATATATATATATATATATATATAAGTGTGCATGTGTGTGTATGCATGTATATGTATGTATGTGTAATTTTGACATTTACATATACATGCATACACACACACATGCACACACACACTATATATATATATATATATATATATATATATAGCAATCATAAATTTTAAAATTAATCACATGTAATTTTTTTAATTATTGCATGAATATCTTTTATTTAATTTTGATCAAATTATTTTAAATTGCATTTTTTCAAATTTAGAAATGTGATAAAATTGTCAAAAGTCGCAGATGTTTAAATTTTTTATGTCAATAGACTTTTATGGATTTTACAATATAAAGGGTAATTTTGACATTTTATGGATGCTACATCAGCATCTTATGTTTGATTTTGACAAATATCTATTTGTACTAAAATTATCAAAAATTAATTAAATTGGGATATTTTTGTAAAAATTAAAAAGTTGAGATAAAATTATAAAATGCTGTAAACGTTTGGATTTTTTTTATACCAATAGACCTAAATATAAAAATAAAGATAAAGATAAAATTATATACTTTTATGTAAAGATGTTAGAATATACCTAAGAAGTTAAAAAAAAATATATATAATAAGCAATAATTTCAAAAAAAGGTTTGAAAGTGGAATAATTGTCTTAATGTCCATTTAAAATATTTTTTACAACAATGTCTTTCAATACAATTTTTTTTTATTTTTAAACTTTGTAAAATATTCAATAATATCAAAAATTGAAATAAATGAAAATTAGTAGATAAATTTATGAAAAATAAAGAATTATGAATATAAATTTTAATTAGCTAGTTAAAGATAAGGAGTTATATAATTATTATAATTTAACTTTCTATTTTAATAATATCATTTTCAATATTGTCACTTATGTAATAATATCATTTTTCAATTTTGTATTCGTGTAAACTTGATAAATTGTTCTAAAACATCACAATTGATAAAAATATTTTTAGGAAAAGGAGAAGTTGTCTATGTAGGAGAAAGAAAATTATATCATACATTGGTTAGAAAATTATATCATACATTAGTTTTCATATATATATAAATAATTGGTCAATACGAACAGGGATAGATTCAGAAAATTATATATGTGGGGTCAACGTGTGTGTATATGTGTATGTGTATAAAATCATTAAATTCGATAATTTATAATTTTAATTTTAATTCTAATTCAAACAATCAATTAGCTTAATTTATAAAATACTAATTAGAATTTTAGGTTATTTCAAAATAAATATAGATAAATTATTATAAATAAAGCTAAATTGCTTAAATAAGAAAAACTTTTAAAAGTTGAGGTAAACTTAAACTTTGTATATAGGGGCAAATGTAAATAATTATCTAAAAAAATTATTATTATTATTTGTTATAGGTATATATATTTAGGGATCTTTTGGGGCAGTGTAGACAAGTGTCCCATTACCCCCATTATGGATCTGTTCCTGAATACGAGTGATATAGTGTTAATATGATAATATAAAAATATAAAAGATCTTTAAAGTTTGACATTCATTTTATACTTTTGTATTTTTTTTGGAAAAAAAAGAGTGAAATTTGCATTAATAAATTGGAGAGTTCATATAACCATCATAAGATAAAACATCAGAAATAAAAAGTGGATAAGTATTGTGTAAAGCACAAACATCTTGGAATAAGTAAGCTTGTCTTACCATGTGATGAGCAGCAGAATTTACAAACCACAAGATATGACGCAACTCAAAGCTGTCAAATAAAAGAGAGAGTGATTTAATATCATCCATAATTAAGCCTAAAGCAGTGGAGGGCGGAGAAAAGATCAGCAACAGATAAGCAATTGGTTTTAACAATTAAATGTGAGACTCCTTTATTCTGAATCATTTGAATCCCGTCTCTGATACAGAGGGCTTCTAACAAGTCAACTGAATTATGATGTGGAAGGCATTTTAAATAGTAAAATAATATAGATCCTCCACTATCACACGAGATTGCCCCATACAAGAGAAATGGTCTTCAAACATTGCTCCATCGACATTAAGCTTGATGAAGCCTGTATGCGGTTTGCTTCAGGTAATCTGAGAGAGAAGTTAACGATGAGACACCTGCTTATGCAATTGTCATGCAGAATGAAAATTATTCAGATAATCCTAAGCTTTTGATGCAATGACTGCTAGCTGTGGAATAATATTGTGCCAGACTATAAGGTTGCGCATATGCCATATAAACCATGTTGTAACAACCACCAAAGCTACTTGAGTTCGGTCTAAAAGATTGGAAAGCAACACAAACTAGGAGCAAAAATAAGAGCATTAATATTAGTGGTGTGTAGACTCAATGATGAAGCAAACCATATTAACCTTGCAATATCAGAATTATGGCAGAACAAACATAAATGATATATAACGATGGCCATTTTTTTTATTAATTGAGTCCGGACAGGTAAGAAACCATGAAGAGGCCTCCATAAAAAGCTTTAATTTTGCTTGGCACCTTATATTTCCACAGGATGGACCACCAGTCAGCAGTTGAAGAAGAGAATGGTATAGAAGCAGCATTATGAGAGAACGCAACATGATAACCAGACTTTACTATATATGAACCTGATTTTGTAAATCGCCATATTAACTTATCATGAGTATGGCGAAGACTAAGGAAGAGGGACTTGGAGCACTCGCTAAACATTAGAAGGAGCTAAAAGTTGATAAAGCATACGCTAATTCCAATAGTTTTCATCAAGCAAAATTAGATAAGCTACCATTAGATTCTCTAGACCAGGTGGAATGGGTGATAAAATATGAGCACTGCCTGATCCTAAAAGCCAATTGTAACGTCACACATTAACGTGAGAACCATCTCCTATATGCCATAGATTTTATCAAATAATGCTGAGATTGCCAAATAGCTCTCCAAACTAGACTAGGATGTTGACCTAACCTTGTAGTGAGACAGGTACTCTAAGAAGAATACCGAGCTTGCAAAATTTGACCAACTAAAGAATTTGGTTGGTTTATCAGTCGCCAACCTTGTTTGTACAATATAGCAATGTTAAAATGGTGAAGGGATCTAAAATCCATACCACAATTCTTCTCTGAGATGCAAAGATGATCCCAAGATGTCCATTTGATGCCCTTATTATGCTGTGATGTATGTCCCTACCAAAAGAAATTCATGAGCTTTTATAGTTGATCATAGATGGTCTTTGGCAACATGAAAACCGACATAGCATAAGTTGGAAGTGATTTCACAGCTGCTTTTAACAACTTTTTTTCCACCCTTGGAAAGCAGTTTATCTCACCATCAAAACAACTTACGGACATCTTGATCCTTTAGGAATTGAATAGCTCTCCAGCGATTTGCTCCAACAAAAGAAGGCAGCCCAAGATATGGGTCTTAATCATGTGAAATATTTATATATCATTAGAATTTGAGCGTGCGTATATATATCAATTTTAAAATAAAATGGTAGTTTTTTTAAAAAAAAAATTAAGCATAAAATATAAAAAGATATATAGTTGAGTAACTGATAGAACTAAAAATAATAATTTTAAATATTTAGAACATATATAATCTTTAAAAGTTTTTAAAGTAAAAACACAATGTGATTAAATTTTAAAATATTAAAATTGTAATTCTTAAAAGTTTCTGAATTGAAATATAAAAATTAAGGCGTTAGCTAAGGTAGATAATTTTAATTTTTTTTAAAATTTATTTGTTAAAATATTTTTAATATTTAATCATCAAAACTAAAAACTTTTTAAAAGTTTTGGGGTGATTATCCTAACCGAGACACACATAAGAAATATGAAATTTCTTTTAAATTTTTCAAAAAAAAAAAAAATTCTTTTAAATAATAAATATTTTTTTTAAAAAAAGTAATAATATTTTGGTCTTAAAGTATTTTTAATTTACCATATATATATATATTATTATTTTTTAAGAATTCAAAATTAAATTTACTTAAATATAATATTTATGTCATTTCAATAAACATGTATAAATTTTTACATCGTATATTAACAAAAAATTAAATTATATATGTAAAAAATCAAAGTCATTTGTGAAAATGAAATGAAAGTGAGCTGTTTAAAGCAAAAAGTGTGAAGTGGAATGGAATAAGGTTCGATTTGGCCCTTAAACTTTTTAGAAAAGTTTAAATTGGCCCGTTTTGACTTTTTTCGATAATTTATCCCCTTAACTTTTTGATAAAGGTCAAATTGGCCCTAAAAATTTCATTTACACTCTTATTGTCTGAGATGTACACAAATATCACAATAAAAATTACAAATAACTCCCTGATACTTTAGCTACTTAACAAATTAGTCCATACTTTCATAAAAATATTTAGTAAAAAATTAAAAATTTATTTGTTAAAATTATATTTAAACCCTTAATTTATTTGTGGTATATTACATTATTAGACAAATTTATTTAGTCACCAATAACTTCTAATAATTTTTTAATATATTAAAATTTATTTCGTTTATTATATTATTAATTGGTGTATTATATGGTTACTTTGATTTTTACAAAGTAAAATATATGTTGTAAATAACTACATTTGGATAATTAAATATACTCTCATCAAATGGTGATTAAAATAAAATAAACTAAAATAAAAGTAACTTTAAATCAAAGTAACAATAGAATTTCCCTTATTAATTTGTATATGAATACATAAATTTTTAAAATAATTTAATATATGTGTCAAAAAATTTTAAAATAATTTAATCTTTGTATAACATATGATAGTTCATTAAAATGTCATACAAATTTAAAAAATTTAAAAAATTTTGACACATAATGTTAAAATATTTTAAAATTTCATGTATTAATATACAAATTAATAATATAATAAATGAAATAAATTTTAATATTTTAAAAATGATTAAAAGTTATTTGTGACTAAATAAATTTTTGTAATAATATGATATACCATAAATAAATTAAGGGCTTAAATATAATTTTAAAAAATAAAGTTTTAATTTTTTACCAAATGTTTCCAAGAAAGTATGGACTAATTTGTAACTAGCTAAAGTATGAGGGAGTTATTTGTAATTTTTATTATGATATTTGTGTACATCTCAGATAATATGGGTGTAAATGAAATTTTTAGAGCCAATTTGACCTTTATTGAAAAGTTAAGGGGGTAAATTGTCAAAAAAAAGTTAAAAAGGGCCAAATTGAACCTTTTTAAAAAGTTTAAGGGCCAAATCAAACCTTATTCTATATATATATTATGGCATGGTTGTTTTTTGAGTTGTTTGCTATTTTTTGGTTTTTTTTGCGTTGTTTTTATATTGTTTTTAATTTTTTTTCTTGTTTCGAGTTTTTCTTATGAATTTATTTTAAATTGTTTTATTTCTTTAAAAATTACATATTTTTGAGTAAATGAATAAATCAAAATTTATAAAAGTGAAATATATGATTTTTTTACTAAATAAATTCAATGAATATGGTTAATTGTTTGAAATTATAATTTTTTTACTAATAATAATTAATAATTTTATTTTGGTTAATTTTTTAATAAATATTCGATATAAATTATATTTTTTATATTTCAGTTTATAAGCTATTTTAGTTGAATATTTCCTAAATGGTTATATTTAAGTATTAGAGCTATTTGAAATTGGTTATTGTTAGGTTATTTTTGAGTTGTTTTGCTATTTTTTACTTATTTTTTGGATTATTTTTAGGTTGTTTTCTGGGTTATTTTTAGGTTGTTTTCTGGTTTATTTTTAAGTTGATTTCATATTTTTTTCTTGTTTCTAGCTTTTTTATGAATCTTGTTTTATTTCTTTAAATATTACATATTTTTAAGTAAATGATTGAGTTAAAGTTTTTAAAAGTGAAATATATGATTTTTTTTGTCACGACCCGAACCCAAGGCACGTGACCGGCACTAGGGAATGGGAAAGCTATATGCTTCCAAAACCCATAGTAAGCCTTAATAGAAATTTTTAATAAAATTTTGGCAGAGTTTCCCCTGAAAATAGAGTAAACTCAAAACCTGAAAAATACTATACACTTCCCAAAACATTCAACCATCATTACTTCAATTACCACAAACCATCCATCACACAACCAACATTTAAATTCACCATAATCACCAACATAAAGTACAAATATATATATACCAAGTTACATATTACGATACGATAAAGATATCAATATAGTCATTAGAATAATAATTCCTTCAAACTACTGCGGTGTTATAGATTAGCTACATTACACATCTATATGTCATTTTAATAACCTACATAAAGCAGCCGGTGAAGAATAAACCCGGCGTAGAGGAGAAAAGCTAACAGAAGACTCTCAAGATCCTGGAAAAATAATTGAGGGGAGTCAAACCTCACTGAGTGAATTAATATTATAAAATGCATGTTGATTTTTAAATCCTTATTGAAAATCAATAAATCCATTAAATGAATAAATATTTGAAATTCATAGCTTTAAAATAAACTAAAGTATTTTTCTATAAGATATCTTTATAAAATCCATAAACCTCTTTATATAACATGTCCCGTTCAAAATCACATCAACATGTAGTTGATGTGCATTGCATATTTTCGGATGGATGAATACCAAGTGCCTCACGTTGACCCCGAAGAGTCATTTGAGTGAGTTCATGGGTAACACCTGTGCATGCTCTATATGAGCTTGAATTTCTATTTGTAACCCCTCCATGAGATGTATATTGTGGTATATTAGTGAATGAATTAGAAATGAGAATAGTGAGTCAAGACAAGTGGACATTATTATTGAGGATGAACTATGAAAAGATAAGAGGGAAAAATGCAAAGATTTTTATGAGTACTAGTGATTTTATTATAGAAGAGGAATAGTTATTAAGTGCGGAAATAATTCTAGATTGAATTAATAAGTATTGATGAAAGGAGAATTAGTTATACAGTGATGTTGTTTGAGCAAGATATGTGATGTGATATGAAATATATATATGGATTAGATAAGTATGCCCTTTAGAATTATTAATGATATATTAGATAGATGTGAAGATTTATGTGATGTATTGTAATTTTGGTAATACTTGTGTATTATCAATAAGAGTATATTGGTGAGGCTCAGTTAAATGTACTTGTAGTATGGTAGATAATTGAGCCCTAATGGAAATTGTTTATAGAAGTGTAGTTATTTTATTGCAGGATTGGCCCTATGGTAGTAGGAAGATGTCTATATTTTAGAGGAGGTTCTGCCAAATGTTCGATAGATTTCTCGTAAAGCGTGCTTTTAGCGTTAGAGTCTTATGAAAAAGTCTTGTGTGTAATGAATGAGTTATGATTTATAGGTTGTGATATAAAATGTTGATGATGGTGTGAGTATGATAGGATACTAATTTAATACCCTGTAAGGTTGAAGTATGCATTATGAATATAATAATGAATTAGTGATTGTGGATAGAATATTATATTAAGGAAGTATTATGATGCAATGACATTAAGTGTACTATATTATGATATGTTGTGTTACACAAGAAGGTGAAACAAGTAAGGAAAACAATAATGTGTAAGAACATGTGTTGAGTAAAGATTGAGTCGGGTGGATATCCTCATTAAATGGTCATATTCATATGAATTATGAAATAGGAAAAAACCTATAACAGGGAATGTAGAAGACTTATAAGTCAATCAAGCACTAATAAATTTATGGGCAGTGCATCATCTTTGATATGTAATAGTTATGATAGAATCTATACAGAAAATTTTGAGGTCCTAGACTTGATGTCTGCTACTAGTGTAGTAAGTGGAGCATTTCTTTAGAGATTATTTATTGAAGAAAAATTATTGAAAGATCTTAGTTACTTCGATAAAGTGGTACAATAAAAGAAATATTCCAAATCAGTAGTAAACCAAGTAGAAGCTAAGAGAATTTGGTATTGTAATACAAAATAAACTTGATGATCAATTATATAGGTATACAATGCGTATGTGGCATAATTGCATTATTAAGGATATGATATATGTATTTTAATGCCAGTTGGAGTGTTGTGATAGTAAAATTGATGATGAGATTTTCTTTTCAACTAGTAGAATAATATGACCAATATGCAGACTACAACAATTATTAAATTGGAAAGAAACATAGTATTATTTCAGGAATTGATTAGATATGCAACTATAGTATCCTTGTAGATTGGTATATAAAGAAAGTGAGTATGGATAGTTGGAGACAGAGGAAGATAGAGATAGTGATTAAAAGAGG
>CATIWO010012922.1:0-12233 GCA_949673435.1 Macaranga tanarius | reverse complement strand
TCTATTCAATATACGCTTAATTACAAAATAATAACTCCAAATCATTTACTCAAATAATTGGCAATTAGCTCAAATCATCATCATCAATTAACTGAATTAAATATATTCTTAATTATCATTAATGAACAGTAATCCGGTTCTAGGACACGGATGTTACAGTAAAATTTTCAATATAATAGTTAATTATAATATTTAAATTATTTATTATTTAAATATAAAATTTCTAAATAAATATTATTTATTTAATACTAAAATACATCAATCTAATTAATAAATTATTTCAAAAATAAAATATTTCACATAATTAATAACCATAAATATTATTAAACTAAAATATATATCCATACATGTAACAAATGTTTAGACTATTAGGCATACATTAATATTGATAAGAAGTTAAAAAGTATCAGTACATGTACTAAATTTGAATTCATGTTTTAACATATGTATTAATATGTAATTAATTTGAATAATATTTTTATTTTTAATTATTAATTATGTATATTATTTTACTTTGAAATAATTTAGTAATTAAAAATTTAATAATTACATTAATGTATTATATATATTTTTAAATTTTTATAAATAACAAAAATAATTAGCAATTTGAATGTTATAGTTAACTACTATTGTATATTTAATAGAAAATATAATATATTTAAAAAATTAAGATATTTATGCCAAAATTCTAAATATAGTTTTTATGTCATATCTACAGGTCAAAAGAAAATGGGAATTATTGATTGAACTTCCGTGAGTTATTTTTTGGTCATCATGCATCTCTTCACTTCTTTTTTTATTTTATTTTATTTTTTGGAACATGAAAAATTTACTATAGCTGAGAACTCATTTCGACAATTGCTGACTGGAGAGTCTCATACTACATACTTATAACTCGCACATCACACCCAAGAGCTACCGATGTGGGATCGAAGATCCTATCCCCACAGACTTTCACTATTATTAGCAGTAGGTAATGTAGGGTCTGACACACTTTTTTGACGAGATTTAAGTTTTTTTTTTTTTTTTTTTTTAACATGAAAGATTAGGCTAACCGTATTCACTTCTTCAACCTTTGTAGATTAGGCTAATCGTACTATGAAATGAAAGGAAGGAAAAAAGGATTCGCAGTATTCCATAATGAATGTTGTAAGGGACCATTTCTACAGTTTGGGTGTAAATTGACTAAATTAGAACACTTTATTAAAATTTAGGCTTATTTATGAAGAAAATCCAAACGTTTACATCTTTTTGCAATTTAATTCAAACCTTTTAATTTTTATAATTATGTCCCAATTTTTAAATTGTTTTGCAATGTTAACATATTAATGAATTTTGTCAAAATTATTTTAGAAAATTCTGAGTGGGCAATGAAGTGTAATGTCACAAACACAAAGAGTGGACCCCAATAAGCCTTATTGCAAAATATTAATAAATTAATTTATTTGACCAAATTCATTAATGTGTTAATATTGTAAAAAAAAATTACAAATTGGGATATAATTGTAAAAATTAAAAAGTTGGGACTAAATTGTAAAAAGCTATAAACATTTGGATTTTTTTTACAAATAAGCCTAAAATTTAAAGGTTCGGATGATTTTGTCAAATATTTTACATGTTTAAATTTTTTATTTCAATAGACAGTTATAAATTTAACAATTTAAAAAGGATAAATTTAATTTTTTATAAGATATTACATTAGTATTTTTTATTTTATTTTGACAAAATAGTTGTTTGTATTCAAATTTTCAAATATTTAATAAATAGGATATTTTATTAAAATTAAAAGATTAGAATAAAATTACAAAAGGTATAAAATGTTTGGATTGTTTACACAACAGCCCTCCATTTTGTATTTAGAGTTAGGTATTATTAACTGATTTCAAATAAATAGTTATAAAATACTTAAAATTTTAAATTATTTAGAGTAATAACTTTTTGTAATAAAAATATTCTTTATTTTTTAAAATTATTATAATGACAATTATTTATAAATTCAACAATTTATTAATAATACATTTAATTCTTTTATTATTTTATTTGTGTTTTATTTAATGTAATTAAATAAATAATTATTTATATTAAAATTAAATAAACTAGCTAAATTAAAATTCTATCAAAATTTAAAAGTTCAAATAAAATTGCCAAAAAGTTTCAAATGTTTAGAATTTTTACATCAACAAATTATTATAAATTTAACATTTTAAAAAGGATAAATTTGACATTTTATAAAATATCATGAGCACTTTTAGTTAATTTTGAATAAATAACTGTTTGTACTAAAATTATCAAATATTTACTAAATCAGAACATTTTTATTAAAATTAAAAATTAAAAATTAAAATAAAATTATAAAATTTGATATAGGTTTCAATTTTTATACCAATGGGCCTGTTTAAATCTCACTAAATATTTGTAAATTTTCTTGTTGATGAAAAACAGCTATCACTCTCTTCATTCACTAAAACAAATACCCCTACATTATTTAATAATTCAACCAAATAAAAATCTAAAATTATTCAGAGAATATTATTTTAATTGTATTGATGTATAATATTAGAGCAAATGAGTTAATTTTTATTTTATGATTCATGTACAATAAATATTTATGTTTTCAGATTTTATTTTATTTTTTTATATATGAATTATAATGAATTAAATTATTAGAATATATAAGTAATGCAAGAAAGCATGCGAAGCTCAAAATGTGAGAGAGACATATAAATTGTACTAAATAAACCTCTTACTAATTGTTAAGAAAAGAAATAAAGGTTAACTTGACCCTAGAAGCTTTTAGCTAGGGCCATTTTTTTAATGGACTTTAAAAATTATACTTATTCACTCGTTTTTTTTTTTTTTTTGATAGTTTAAAAAAATTTTCATTAAGAAATTGCAAAAAAAAAAATTATTTTTGATATTTAAGCCCTCAAAAATTAGTTCTTACAATTAATAATTATTGAGAATTATCTTCCTATTATAATTATAATATATATATATTAAAATAAATTTGAATGTCAAATATAATTTTTTTTGAGTTATAATGTAAAGTATAATCTTGAAAAATAAAATTAATGTCTAAACAACTTTTTTTTATATCAAAGCTATTAATAATTATTGATGGATAATTAAATTTGTATACTAATACAATATGTTATTAAAATTAAAATTTTATAGTTTATAAACAAATTTGGATCTTAAATATAATTTTAAAAAATAAAATTATATTACTATTTTTTAGTAAAATTATAAACTAATTTGTTAGCTAATTAAAATATTAAAAATTGTAAATTTTCAGAGGAAGTTTTGTTTACCTACCAAAAAAAAAAAGATTATAAGTGTAATTTTTAGGAAATTTTAATTTTTACTGCAAAATTCAAAAAATAAGGGGTGTATTGGATTATGACTTTTATAGACTTTTTTCAAGTGAATGACTTTGACAGATTTTATAGATTTTTAATGACTTTTGCAGAGTTTATAAATTTATCAATGACTTTCATAGAGTTTATTGTAAAAGACTTCTATAGAGTTTATAATTTGTTAATGACTTTTATAGACTTTATTTTAAAAGACTTATATAATATATGAATTTGTTAATGACTTTTATAAACCTTTATACACATTTATTAACTTTAATAGATATTAATAAACCTTTATAGATTTTAATATACATATTTTGATGCAATATATTAATGTTTCTCAAACAATAAAAATAAAATTTTTTAATAATTAATAACATATGTCTATAATTAATTTTTTTATAATAATTTAAATATTTATTTTATAACTATTAAATAAAAAAATGTTTAAGAATTGTTTCAAGCTAATACAATTTTCATTATCTAGTTCAACTGAAAATTCATCTGAACGGCACTCCTTTCGAAGAAAGTTGCGCAATCCTGCACATGCTAATACTAGCTTGAGGTAGGTAGAGTAAAAGAAAATTGTGTAATTTTTCTATGTATACAAATCTTAAAAAAAGTCATTCAAAGTCTTGAGGTAGAGTGAAAGAGAATTGTGTAGTTTTTTTATATATACTAACTTAAAAAAAGTCATTCAAAGTATATAAAAGTCATTATATATAGAAATCCATGACTTTTTGAATATGGGTATACTTTTATAGACTCTCTAAAAATCGTAATTAAATACCTCATAATTTTTATAGACTTTTTTTAAGTTTATAAAAGTCATTATTGAATACACCTACACTTTTAAAGAATCTTCAAAAGTCATAATCCAATACCCCATGACTTTTTAAATATTTAAAAGTCATTAAAAGTCACAATCCAATACACCCCTAAATTAATTTAAAAAAGTCAGAATGAGTCAAGTAGATATTGGACGAAAGTTTAACTTAAGGACCAAATTGACGTTTACTACTTAGCATGATTTGGTCATTTATTAATTATGCAATCTTTATCATGAGTAATCCAAACTTGTAGTCCTTGTATTATTTTTCAGTTCATATTAAAATTTGCAACATAATTAATTAAAAAAAATTGAGAAAAAATTGTGATTGAAATAAAGTTTCACTACAATATTTTAATTGACTTTTGATTAATTAAAATCTTTCCTTTAGATTTGTTGATTATAATTTTTGCCCATTAATTAGATAAAATTTTAGCTTTGGCTCTAAGCAAATGAAAGTGCTGTATCACATGCAATATTAGAAAGATGTATGCATTTTAATGCTTAAAATAAAAGGGAAAATGATCGATCATCTTTTGTGGCGGTGGCGTGCAAGGAACACATCATCCCATTTGTATGCTACAGATAACTAATGTGATTCCCACTTTCATTTGTATGCCAGCAATCTGTTGTTCGTTTTCTTTAAAAAAAAAAAAAAAAAAAACATTCAATTACTTCTTCGGATATTATAAAATTGAGTACTAATTAATTTAAATTTTTACATACCACAATTGAGTGAAACTGTTTAAAACAAAATTATTTTGTTATAAAAAAATAATTTATTTATATTAAATATATTACATATGATTATCAAATATGTAATATATTTTAATTTTTTTGTATTTAATTAATAAATTATTATAATTAAGCATTTATGTTATATATTCAATAAGGAAATATGATGCATCCGTAACGTCCCTTTGTTATCTTATTTTAATATGTTTTGAAATTTATGTTGTAGTGGAGATTTAGGCAACTACCCCACTATATAACTCTTGACTCTAGTAGTGGTAGTGAGGTGGTCACGACCCCACTATATGTATATATATACTCTCTTTATTTTTCTTCCTGTTGATCAATAATCATAATTAAGTTTTCTAGTGGCTAGCGTGTGCGCATATTGATCAAGAACCAATGATCAAACACTTCTTGATAGTCTTGTGCTATCATTCATTAATAATTTTTTAATGAAATGGTTAATTTTCAACATTATAAGAAGAAGAGAGTAGAGAGGGATAAAAATTGATTTTTAATCTCTATAACAGGATGTTCACACCTTTTACCATTTGAGCTACTTACAAAGAATTAATAAATTATATAATCAACATCATAAAAATAATCAAAATTATAATAGTCAAATTTGTTGCTATTTCTGTTGTAAATTAAAAATAGTGACAAAAATAAAAAATTCATTTTAAAAACACTCATCAAAAATTAAATAGAGATAAATTTTTTCAATTTATTGCTAAATTTAGTGACGGAATTTTTCGCTAAATTTATAATAGAAATGCAACAAAAAAAGTAGAACTAAATTAAACACATATATTCTTTTGTACCTAAATAGTGATAGATTTTTCCATTTTAAATTTGAAACTAATTAGCGATGGATATTTTACTACAAAAGCAAATATGTAAAATTTGTCAATGATATATTTGCAACAAAAAAACTCATTGCTAATTAGTGATAGACTATATTCCATTGCTATTTGCAAAAATTGCAACAAAATGTTCATCGCCAATTAGCTACAAAATAGCAATGAAATATCTAATGCCAATTTGTGATACACTTTCTTCCGTTGCTAATTTGAAAGTAATTGTAACAGAATATTTGTTGCTAATTGGTGACAGACTTTATTATGTTATTATTCTGAAATAATGCATTAGACTAGTGGAGTATTTGTGATGAATATTATTTCGCTATTTTGTAAAATAGCGTAAAGGAGCATCCACCATTGATTAACTTGTGTATATCGTAATTTTTTATAAAATTAATTTTTAATTTTTGCAATAATTTTAATGTTCAACATAGAGGCAATGAATATATGAAATATTGTTCTTAGAGAATAATTATTTTAATTTCAAAAGTATACATAATTTGATACAATAATAAACAAAATAAAATACATAAATCCAGTCTACAAGATCAAGAGGAGCAACGGCGTGTGGAGGTCTAGATGGATCTAGTAGTTTTTTTTTAAAATTAAGTGAAAATTAATTTTACAAATAAATAATGGTAAGATTTAAATTTTATATTTCAAAATACTAGTAAAAAAAATCCACTAAACCACTCATTGGCCCGATTCTTTAATATAGTAACATTTGAGCTTATCCAATTTACATCTAATCCTTCCAAATAATATTATTTCATGCCTAGCTACTTTCCATTTTCCAAATTTTTATAGATTCTTTTTTTCTTACTCACATCCATGATCCAACGTTTGCTCTCCCTCACATATACCTTTTTTACAAGGATTACACCAAATAATTAATGCCAAAGAATGGAGGACCATGATTTGTGGACCACAAGTAAAGTATATGATTTTGTGGACAATAATAAATAACATGTTTTTTATTCGCATATTTGCAATTTTAATCCTATAGACAGAAGAAAAAGAAGGAATCATTTTTAGCTAAAAATGTCTTTGGCTCTTTGCCTTAAACATTATATAAATAGCACCTAACTGAACCTAACACACACATGCACTTGCCACAGAGCTTCTTCATGTCACATCTTATTATATATATAGTTTCCTAAAAGACACAGATGAATCTCACCACTTTATTATTAGGAGCTCTTGTGCTCCTCCATTGTTGCGTTCTTTGCTGTGCTGTGGATCCAACTGAAGGTTTTGTACAACTCCCATTTAACACTTCTTACTACTATATCCAGAAGCCATATGACTTGAATGTTAGCCAAAGATACATCTTTGAAAATGGAATCCACAGGCTTTGGGTTTACTCCACTGACAAGCCTTTGGCCAGGAGCAGTCCTACCAGGCCTCGATCAGAAGTCATTATCAATGTATTTAATCTCTTCTCCAAACTTCACTAATTTTCAACATTTTCATTTTTTTTAATTGCTTATAGAAACCCAATAGACCACAGATTAAGTTTTGCTGTTTTGATATTTGAATTTTTAACTTTTTTTTAATAAAAAATACAGTATAATATATAAAACACTATTCAAGTCAATTTAAGTTTAAAATGAGGTATATAGGCACTTCAACTTTTAAAATATACTAAATAGTCTATTCTATAAATTTTTATTAATTCAAACAATAAATCAAAAAATTCAGGCACCATTTATACATTATTTTTTATTTTATATTTCTAATGTTTATTGCTTGGGATGGAATTTAAATTTGATTAAATCCCAATTAATTATATATGATTAATGATCCTTTATTTCTTTGTTTAATAGGGATATAATTACACTTCAGGTGTTTGGCAATTTGAAGGATATGCATACGTGCCATCTGGTACATCTGGTGTATGTATATTTCAAGTGTTTGGGGCTAGTCCTAATGCCACAATTACTACAACCTTAATGCTTAGAGTGTACAATGGCACACTAACGTACTACACTGATCCAGTGATTCTTCCAGACATCTACGATAGATGGTTTAGAGTGAACGTTATCCATGATATGGATGGCTCCAAGGCTATGGTCTATATTGATGGGGTTAAATTATATGAAGGACCTGGCCGTGGAGGGGAATTTCATTTCTTCAAGTTTGGTGTCTATGCACAGAAAAATGATTCCTATTACATGGAGTCTCGTTGGAAAGGAATCAAGATTTTTAACAAAACTTCATCAATTGAGACTCATAAGAAACATCACCATACTTGTAAAAATTAGGCGCCCTCATTAGAAATGTGTCAGATGTACAATATGTACTACATGTGAATCCTACTTAAGTGGGAAACATTTCAATTTGACATTTGCTTTTGTATAATTATTTTTTTTATATTGATGAACTGCAAAAAAAAATGTCTTTTTGTTAAATCAAATTAAATTAATTTCACAATTAACAATGATAAAATTTCAATTATGTACTTTAAGTTATCTTTAAATAGAAATGAGCTAGACCATTTCTTTACTAACCTTTTTACTTTAAAGTGAAATGGCGCGACTTTTTAATTTACAGATAAATTGTTGTAGTAACTAAATGAGAAAAAACCTTAATTAAACTCAATTTTTATTTCCAAATTATATGTATGTTTAGATAGACTCAACATGGAGAACAAACAAAAGCAAAAAGAAAGAACATAAGACCCCTTCTCCAAGAAAACCCCTTACTTAAGACATCCATATCCATATGTATTATTTATCCGATGCCTATATTGGGCTGAGGCTAATGTTGTGTTGGCGAGGCAGCAGCAAGAGGAGGAGGAGTGACAGAATCTGCATTATCACAATAGCTTCCAAGTATGTTGGCTTCCTCAGCAGTGAAACCAAGGGAAGTAAGCATAGCAGGCCAGCAGTTGTGAGTGATAGTAGCAATGGCACGGCAACAGTCAGCTCCAATATTAATGTTACTCTGGCCGTTAAGGAAAAACAGAATGATTTCATTTGAGCAAGATTTTATCTCCACAAGTGCATTCCAGCAATCAACAGGGCTCCCAGTATTGCTGCTAGTTTCGAGTAGCAGTACTCTAGCTTCAGTGATAGAGCTGGCTGCTTTGATTGGAATATTATCCCCACTTGAACTTGCAATATTGACAAGTGTGAGACCCAAAAAGAGACACATAACTTTAATCAAAGCCATATGTATATATGCAAAATTTATGTGAAATAAGAAGATGAGTGATGATCAGCTGCTTAATTAGTTGGGAGGGTTTAAAGGGTTTTTATAGGAGATCTATTGGCGTGTGTGGAAGATTAAGGAGCAGGACTTGTAATGGGTTTTGTAACTGATTAACATTAATTTGGCCTTAGTACTATGTCACAGGAAAATGTTTAAAAGAAGAGAGTAGAATGGTTACTTCAATAATTAAGTAGCATGACTGTGAAAATAACCTTGCAGAGGAGAAAGTGAAGGGAATCTTAACGCATTTTAATTTCACAAGGACCTTCAAAACAATGGAAATCATGATTATCTATTGTTAAACAACCATTCAGCTCAAAAGTCTGAAGTGGTGGAGTGAGACTCACTAAAATTCACACCAAAATAGTATAATTAAAGTAATTTTTTTATCTGATAAAAATATATTTTATTATTTAATAATTTTATAAATAAATAATAAATTAATTATTTTTTACCAATAATAAGATAAATTTATTATTGATACATTAACTAGAATGTATAGTTTAGAATTCTACATTACTAAGATTGCAAAAGTTAACGTGAGTGTGTGGCATATATACTATTCAGCGTCTAGTAAAATCACAATGGTTTTGTTAGATGGCATGTGGTGTCTTTATGCCGTGTGTGTTAATTATTCAAAAAAAATGCATAATATTTTCTTTTCAGTTTTTATTAAATAAAAAATATAAATAGATTTACTTTTTTCAGTTAAAAAACTTTTTCTTTGGTTTTAGCAAAAACATTATAAACAAAATAAAATTTTGGACTAAAAAAAGGTTTAAAGAATTATAAACAAAATAATAATTTGGATTAAACTGAGTATTATAGAAAAGTTATGGGTTGATAAAAAAAAAAAGCATATTTATTTTTTATGTATAATATATTTATTTTTCTTCAATTTAAGGAAAAAAATTACAAATATAATATAATTTTAGACTAAATTAAATGTTTTTAAAAAAATTATGAATTTATTCGTAAAACAATTGTCTAAATGCTTTGGCATTGATATAGTACCGCTGCAAACTGAGGTAGTACCTATATTGTGCCTTTTCTGATAAATTATTCGGATAATCACTAAACTTTATTTTTTTTTTTTTTTTGACTTAAAAATTTACTGACTAAATTTTAATATAATTAATTATAAAACTTTAATTTATATCTTTTTAGTTACTAAATTTCTATTTTAGGTTTTATGCATAGTTCTTATAAAATTTTTAGTCTATAAACAATTCAATCTTACTATTTTAGTGCAAAATTTAAAAATAGCATACAAATAAATCTATATTTTCTATATTTATAGAGAAATTGATGAAAAAAATAAAAAATATTTTGAGGTATGAACACCAATAAATTATAGTTATAAATTATTTAAATATAGAATGATATACAAATATACTATTATTAGTATATTGTTTATTATATGTAAAAAATTAAAATAGCATTTCAATAAAAATAAAAAATACATTTATAAATTAATTTAATATAATTTAATATTATATACAAATATTTTATTAATTTATAGTTTATTATTAAAAATTTAAAAATTAAGATAAATATTAACATATGCTTTATTCTCTAGTCAAATAATTTTTGACATTATTCTAGGAATAAAGTATTCATCACTCAATAAAGTTGATATTTTCATTAATATTTCTGTAAATATAGAAAATATGGACTTATTTGTATGCTATTTTTAAATTTAGAACTAAAATGGCAATGCTAAATTGTTAATGAACCACAAAATACTATATATAAAAACTACTCATGAAACTTAAATAGAAATTTAATTACTAAAAAATATGCATTAAAGTTTTATAATAAAATTGTAATCGAATACAAAGTTCAGTAACCATCTATATTATTTATCCTACCTTTTCTATTAATAGTTCAATCATACATGAAATTGCTCTCCCACTGAAATGAAGAGTTTTTTTTTTTTTTTTTTTTTTTTTTGAGTTGAAACGAAGTGTTAATTTTTAGTTACAAATATATATTTTTCTTCTATAGTAAAGTAAAAATATAAGGAGTTTTTTTTTTTATTTGACTTTTGTTTAAACATATATCATTTCATATTTATTCAAAACAAATAGTAAGGGACGGATATGGAGGATATTTTTTTCAATATGATATCTGAATTTAATTAGTTTTTTTGTAAGGAAAAAGTATAATTTTTACCCTTGTGATTTTTATTTGTGATAAATTTAGTTATATAATTTGTTTAATATTTAAGTATTTCTTGTTTTATAAATTTTATACTTCGATATTTTTTAAATAATATCATTAAAAATATATAATTTAATATTAAAATAATATGAATTTTTAATAGTAAAATCATATATTAAATGATATAGTATTCAACTAACTATAATTAATGAACTTATAATAAACTAAGTTTAAATATATTTTAAATTTTGTTACAAATAAAATGACATAAATTTTAAAATAAATTATAATATTTTTAAAAATAAATCAATTAGTTATATTGATTATAAATTATATATAAAATCATTTTAAAATAGTTTTATTATTGAAATATTTAATATTATATTAATATTAATTGATAAGATATTAAAGTATAAGAAATATAAGACGTAAATACTTAAATGTCAAAAAAAATACAATAATAATTTTAAACCACATTGATAAAAATTATACATTAATCTAACAATTTTTAAGTTTTATTTATAAACATATAAACATGTTAGATTATTTAAAAAGGGCACTTCTACAATACCTTAAATGTAACATCCGTGTCCTGGATTACTGTTCATGATTATGTAATTAAGAATGTATTACTGTTCAGTAATTAATTTGATGATTTAAGAGTTATTTGCCACTGTTCTGAAATATGCTTTGGAGTTTGATTCTTTAGTAATTAAGTCAATAATTGTTATCGAATAAGCATGTGGCATGAAATTGACATTGATAAGGCATTCTAGTGTTTTGAGATAAGCACTTAATGCGGACTTGTTATCAGACATCAAAGTTTGATGTTACTAAAGGAGGTTTAAGGATGAAATTGAAAGAAAGAAAAGAAGAGGGATTAAAAGGAAAGAAGAGAAGACAAGTATGAAATTGGATAAGAAAGGAAAAGAGAAGCAAAGTCATCTGCAGAGGAAAAATAAAAGAAAGAAAGAAACGGGGAAGAAGAGAAGAGAAAGGAGAAAGAGAAAGAAGAAGCTTTGGTCTGGAATTCAAGAAGCAGACAACTTCAACAAACAGAAGAGGAAATCAGCTGGA
>CATIWO010012868.1:0-14191 GCA_949673435.1 Macaranga tanarius | reverse complement strand
TATCATACAAGGAGATCTTCCAAGCAAAACCGTGTGGACAAGCTAGAGGCTTCACACTTGGGGAGCTCAAGCTTGTGGATCACCATCAACCAAAAGCATTTCGAGCGTGCTACCAACTTTGGAGTTTGTAAGTGTTACAATGTCTCTTAGTTGTAGGACTTCTCCTTGCTATCTTGTTTTGATTGGCATGTTAAAATATATGTTGGTCATTATGCATATTTAGCTATGTAAGAGTGCATATGATATGATCTATGGGCAAGAAAGTGTTGTGTGTTGATGCAAATGTTGCATGCAATGAAAAATTTTAAATTCCGCATTTTCATTGTTCTCTACATACACTTTCCTTCAGAGATAGGATCTGTACTAGGTACAACATCAATACAGAATTCTATCTCCCTCTCAGGTGGTAAACCTAGTAATTCTTCAGGAAAAAATCTAAAAATTCACACACTACCGGTACATTCTCTACTACACTTTTTTCATTTTATGTGTCTCTGACAATTGCCAAATACCTTTGGCACCCCCTTCTAAGCATTCTCCTTGTTGTGATTGTTGAGATGAGATTCTGAGGCATTGAACTCTTATCACCTCTGAACCTAAATTCCACATCATTTATAATCCTAAAGATCACCTCTTTTTCCCGACAATCCAGAGTGGCATAATGTTGTGCCAACCAATCCATTCCCAAAATTATATTAAAGTCAATCACATCCAATAGGACTAAATCAGCCCTCAACTCTCGACCTTCCACCAATATTGGACATGATGGAAAAACTATATCTGTTTCTAGCTCATCGCTAAGAGGAGTTGCCACAAATAATGGAACCATTAATTTTGATGGTTGCCAATTCATCCTTGATGCAAAAATAGGAGAAACAAAAGAATGCGATACACCCAGATCAAATAATACCATAGCTTCTAAGTAATAAACAGGGAGTGTACCTACTACCACTGCATTGGATGCCTGAGCATCCTGACGGGTAAGAGTAAAAACTCTAGCCTACCCATGGCCTGCCTGCTGCGAGGTAGATGGCTGTGTAAATCCTCTGCCACTAGATCTCCCTCCAAATCTACCTCTAGAACCATGGCCTTGCTGGCCCACAAACTGAGTACCACTTTGTTGAGGGTATACCGGTGTCTGATACTAATGAATTTTCTATACTGGCTAAACAATTGTAGCAGATGACCCTGTGGGTATGCCTGCTGATAGCTAGAATATGGACATGCTCTAGTAAAGTGTCCAACTTACCTACATCTAAAACAGGCTCCTGATGGTAAATGGCAAGGACCTTAGTGTACTCGACCACAATTTGAACATGCACTGGGTCCTGAGCTTGCACTGCCATAACCAAAACTATGACCACTACTGCTACTACTAGCCCTAGGCCCAAATCTGACAGATCCACCACCTCGTCGGCCATGCCTTCCACTTTTATGCCCACGGTGACCTCTATAACCCTATTGTGAAGTACCAGCTATCTGAACACCAACACTACCCATCTGAAAAGTAGGTTGCTGAATCCTTTGAGCTACTATTGATCCACTACTGCCACTCCCATAAGGATTATGAATAGTCCCATGTCTTATATGTCACCTCTCCAGCTGTCTAGCCTCCTTAACGACACCCTCTAAGCTCTGGTCCTCTGTTCGGATGCCAATATAGGCTGGGCTTAACCCTATCACAAACAACTTCACTGCTCTCCTCTCATCCTATATCACATCCACAGTATAATATGACAGTCTAAAAAACTCACGAGTGTACTCCTCTATTGATCGATCACCTCTAACTATATGTAATAGCTGCCATCTGAAGTTATCTCTCATGGAAGGTCGGCAAAAGTACCTCAAAAATCTCTCCTTAAACTCCAACCACGTTATAGTGGCCATGTATGGCTGAATAGACTGCATGAACCAGTCTTGTGCTGCAGCTTGTACAGACAACTCTATAATTATTATCCTCTGATAATCAGTGTACCCGGTTCTGGTTCTAGCCTCAATAGTATTAATAAAATCCAAGGCATGTCCCATACCATCAAATGAAACTCTCCCTACTCTTGAATATAATAAATCTGCATCTGCATCAGACATTTCCTAATTTATCTGCTGGAGCATTTACTGCACTAAGGGCATTGCTTGATTAAGTGCAGCTAAGCCCTGATTAATTCCTGCCATTCCAGCTGCAAATGCTGTAGGATCTATCTCTAGAGCCACTAGCTCTGCTGATTATCGTGGCGATTGCCTTTGAGCCACTGCTCTTGGTCTACCCCTTCTCTTAATAGGTGGGGCAGGAGCTTCATCCTGAAAGGATTGCTCATCATCATTATGGGCTGCTTCTGCAGTAGGAGCAGTTCATGCTCTCCTCATTCTAACAAGAAACAAGGATAGGGAATTCAAAACTTAATAAAAATATCCTAGCATACAAGCTGATTCTAGAAGGAACAATGACAATAATTGACAATATTCAACCTAATCACCGCAGTAGTTACAAGAAAAGACAGACAAAACTACATAGAAGAGATGCAATTAAACCAATATCTCTAATACCAACTTTGTCATGACCCGAACCCAAGGCACGTGACCGGCACTAGGGAATGGGAAAGCTATATGCTTCCAAAACCCGTAGCAAGCTTTAATAGAAATTTTAACAAAATTTCAGTAGAGTTTCCCTTAAAAATAGAGTAAACTCAAAACCTGAAAAGTAAAGATACACTTCCAAAACATTGAACCAACACTACTCCAATTACTAGCAACCATCCATCACACAAACCAACATTTAGATCGTAATATTACATGCCATAATACAATCCAAATAAAATTCACAACTTACAAATCCTGCAAGATATATATAACAGTACACTACTGCAGTATCTAGAGTACAAATACATAACAGGTAATATTATGAAAACTTACATAAGATAGCTGGAGAAGAATAAGATCGGCGTAGCAGAGAAAAGCTAACAGAAGACTCCCAAGATCCTGGAAAAATAATTAAGGGGAGTCAGACCTCACTGAGTGAATTAATATAATAAAATGCATGTTGATTTTGAAATCCTTATTTAAAATCATTAAATCTAATAAAAGAATAAACATTTGAAATTCATAGCTTTAAAATAATTTAGAGTATTTTTCTATAAGATTTCTTTATTAAAAATCCATAAACCTCTTTATATAAAATTCGCCATTAAAATCATATAAACTAAAAATCTTCAGTGGAAATCATGGTAGAACCCTAAACCTCAAATCCACTATTGATGTCCCGAGAGAATAAGCTCAACTGAGTTACATCACAACTCTAGCCCGAGAGAACAACCTCCATCGAGCTCTAGCCCGAGAGAACAAGCTCTACCGAGCTCAATCCATATACTGCCTGAGAGAATAAGCTCCACCGAGCCTAACTCACAACACTGCCTAAGAGATCAAGCTCCACCGAGACAAATACATAACTCTGCCCGAGAGATCTAGCTCCACCGAGCCAAATATATAACTGTGCCCAAGAGATCAAGCTCCACCGAGCCAATACATAACATATTCAAGATTTTACCAGTGTGCACATGGTCCTGATGACACCCACCAGGTAGCATGTTCTACCATTTTCTCCAAAATATTATTTATATTATAAAAATCATAAATAACATAAATTAACATAAATATAATTTAAATTTGCTCTTAAAATCTCAACGAAAATAAAAATATAGCTAAAATCATATTATTTACTTAACTCATGCATATTAATAAAAATTCCATTAATAGTAATTATATAAATTTCTCAACAAATATTTTATAACATTAACTCACAGGTGGAGCGTGCTGGCCAACGTGTCCTCGGCTGTCCAAATGCTACGGCTCCTCCTCCGATATTCTTTATAAATAATAATAATATTTATTTAAAATATACTTACATATATAACCAATAAATTCATAATACTTTCCAAAAATTTCGAAAAACTTATTAAAATTAATAAATCATTAAAACTGACCCTAAACACCTTAAAATGACATTTGAAGCTAAAGGATTTATTCTGATGAGTCAAAACTATTTAAATAGTAATAGTGTAATTTCCACCGAAATACTTCCGGGATTTTTAATTAAAAATCCGTAAGGAATCAGACCTAGCTCCAGTTATAACAATTAATCCACATAATTAATTCTATTTAATAAAAATAAAATCATAATTTTCTGGACTGTTCATTATTCCTTGCCGGCGAGTGGGACCCGCCGGATTATTTTCACCGGAATCATTATCTACATGATCTGAATATACCCACATGCTCACAATATTATGGAGAACTCAAACATATGCTGAAATATAAAATCTAACGGTCGGATTTTTAGATCGGACTATAAATAGAAATTTACCATTAAAAATTCCAATAAATTTGAAACGACAACATCTAGGTGTTTGGTTAGTGTCTACGGACTCCTGACAACAAGAGGGACTCGCTGGTAGTGGTGGTGTTGGCTGATGATTACCGGAACGAGAGATCCACCGCTAGAAGTAAGCTGCTGGAACTTCAGAGGCTTGCTGTAAGAGATCCAGGCCTTACCAAGCAAATATGACACTACCAACATGAAGATGATGTTGAGAAGTGTCTGTGTTTCAAATTTCATGTTGATCGGAGGTCGTTTGGTTAGTGAGCAGAGAGGAAAATAGTGACAGGTGCTACAGTGACAAGTTCAGAGGAGTTCAAGGACTAATCCGGAATTCTGCAGCTGATCTATATATAGAGAATGAGACTGGTAAATTACCACTGATATACCCACATTTTTTATAAAAATTCATATCACTCCTTCCTCTTTAATTCTTACAAACGGATCCCAACACTTAAATGGCTTAACTCCAAAACCGCATATAGTTGTTGGCATTTTAATGAGTTAACTCTAAAACTACATATAACCGTTGGCACTTAAATGAGTTATTGAGCCACACAACTGATAGCCACAATTTATACTAAAACCCGACATTAAGTTAAAGTGAAGTTAGAGAATTTGCTTTAACCCGATTTTGGGTTTATGCATAACAACATCAATATTAACAAGAAGGTAATAATAATAATATTCTAATAAGAAAATTTAGGTTATTACAAACTATCTTTGGGACAGTGCAGGGATTCAGAGGTGCCTTTGGGGTGAATCCTTGTGGTCTATATGTATGCATACGATGATATTGATAAAAAAATAAAAAAGAATATGATTTGGCTAGTGTGAGCCATGAAAAAGAAAGTTAAGATGATCTGAGAGAGAGTTGTTGTATATTGTTGTTTCCTTCGGGGAAGGGTTGAGAATTTATCTATTATGAGATGATAATATGAATTATCAATTATGAATGATGTGAATAATAATCATAATGTTGATATTGAAATGCTTGAAACTCTCAACTCTCTTATAGAAATGATATGAGAAATCATAACAAACCAAAGTTTGAAATCTAATTGTGATAATCAATGAATTATGAGATTTTATTTGCATTAGCTATATTATGGAATAAGTTGGTTAGCCTTTAAGTTGTGAACTCTTGGGAGAAATATAGATTTTTGGATTTTGATAAAAGTGAGCATTGGATCCCAAATTTGTTTAGATTTGTTATTGATAAATCTTTTAATAAAACAATGATTTATTTATGATGATTTAAAAATGTCCTGAGCTTTATTTTGGAAAAAGAATTTTATATTCTTAATTATATTTGGAACTGTATTATCATAAAAAATATTGAATTATTTCTCAAGAAATGGGACTCTTTTACCAAACACTTTTGTGAAAGGAAGGTTTATTATAAAAAGGTTCACTTCGATGAGGTTGTATACTTGTGAACATTTATTAGTTTTAAAATGATTGCTATATTTTGGGATTTAGCATGTTTTGGATAAATTCTTTTATTTTAAAATATATACTAGCTGCTCACTGGGTAATTTCTTTTAGAATTACTCACCACCATTTTTAAAATATTTTTCACAGCCTAGTTAGAGACTAGCATCAATATGGCTGTACAGTGGGCTACCATGGTCTATGAGGTCACCCCTGTACAGACCCTAGTGTGGTATATTGTGTGCCATGACTAGAATGCAGAGCTAGTATTTAAGGTCACCGTAGTGCCTATTGGAGCTGATGCACATGTCTCATCCGTGCGAGAGGAGCTTGATGACAGTGTCTGTACCATTTTTTGTATTTATTATACTACCTCACTAGATATCCAGGTCACCCTCACTTGGGTGTGATGCAGTCTTGTGGATGAATTTTTTTGGCTTTTTGCTTCCAGCCATATTATACCCTATTGTGCGTGTCACCAGAGCTATCTTTGAGCCAGAGGGCTATTTATTTTTGCTAAGGGTTTGGGCCTAGATATGTGCTGCTATTACTATCTCCACCACCACCATCATATGACCGGACAGAGATCCGAGGGTTTAGGGTTAGATCCTAGAGCAAATAATGTTGCATCTTGTATTATTTGTATTAGCATCTAGTACTCTTATTGTACATATTTCTGATGATGTATATATATTATGTATTGATGGATGGTTAGCACTATAGTACTTATGATATATATATATATAATGTTAGTGAGATATGATGTTATTATCTTACCATCTTGAATTTAAGTGAAATATGGATGCATTTGAGTAATCAATGATGAGTGGTATAGAATCTTTAAGAAATATATTATTCAAGTGATGTTACTTCGGTAATTGATTTGAAGTAATTCCAAATGTAAAGGTATCCAAGTTATGAATGAAGGTTTAAATTTGTACAGGTTTTAATACCACATTAAGTGTATGTATTATAACCTTGAAAGCTCATTAAGTATATTAAGAATGTAATAACTAGTATTACTATGTATAATTATGTATTAGTGGTTAATTTGAGGATAAGGTATGACAAGTTTGGTATCAGAGCTTAAGGTTATTAGGTTCTGTAGACACGAAGAAACATCGTGTTATATGTTAAAGATAATGATAAATATTGAGTTGATGAACTATGATTGTAGAAGTGTATGGACATTATAATGATGAGAATTTCTAAAGTTTTATGATTTTGATTTTCAGAAGATGGCAAGAACTAGAGGTGGAATGATTGGAAACCAGGATAGAGGTCTTGGTAGAGATCATAGTAGGGGTAAAGCTAAAGGTAGAGGAAGAGGACGTGATGTCCAACCTGATGGTGTAAGGCTAGTCAAGATAGCTAATGTTTCTGATAGGAGTCGACTGTCTATAGGGCAATCATCTCCATCGTCAGCTTCTATTGGTAATGAGAGAGGCGATAGGCCGAATGTTCGTGCTGCTAGTCTGCAAGGCAGTTCTATATCTACTGCATCAGCATCAATCTTTGAACGTGTACCACAAAGGGCAAGGAATGTGTATCATGCACCACCGCTAGAGATGCCTATGAATGTGCCGAACCCGCCTGTAGCTCTGGTAGTACATATCGATGTTACCGATTTAGCAAGAATGATGGCAATGGTGATGGCAGAGCATGAGAGGTACAGGAAGCCACAGGATATAATCGAGCATGCGAAGAAGTATGGAGCTTACGACTTTTATAGAACACTGGACCTAGGATAAGCGAATAAGTGGGTCAGAACAGTGGATAAAGATTTCAACACACTACAACTGAGTGATGTTGAGAAAGTGAGCAATGTGTACGACCTTATGTTTGAAAAGGCAGACGATTGGTTGATGAGGATTAAGAACCCATATGGAGAAGCTCTTATGTGGAAACTCTTTAAGGAAGAGTTTGGTAGAGAATATCTAACAGAGACTTTCTAGAAGCAAAGGAAAGCTGCATTTATGAGCCTGACATAAGGATCGATGTCAGTCAGGGAGTACACGGATAAATTTAAGGATTTGTATCAGTATGCAAGGGATATGTATCCTACAGAGGAGGATAAGAGTGATAAGTTTCGGGATGGACTGCACGTGTCTCTGAGAGGGAAGTTAAACTTGTACACCGGTACGACCTTTAGAGGCTGGGTCGAGAAGGCTATGGAATAGGAGAGACTCGATAAGGAATTAGAGTCTGTAATAAAGGTTAAACCTTATCAACATGAGGGATCTTCAAGAAAACCTTAGAGAGGTAGTCATAATCAGAAATCTAAATTCAATCCCTATTCTTAAAGCAATGTGCGATCGGGAGGAAATTTTTGACCTCAAGGTAGTCAGATGACGGTGAGACAACCAGTGCCACCATTTCGACCAACTAGTTTTGGGAACGCTCTGAGAGGAGGAATGAATTTACTTTGGTGTAATTTATGCAAGAAGAATCATGTGGGCAATTGTGCAAGAAGTAATATGCGATGTTTTAAATGTAATAAGATGGGACACTATACCCGTGAGTGTACTAAGGGTATGCTTGGGGAACCCTCGGTACAAAGGTCAAGTTCTCCTAGATCTGGAAGAATAGGTAGACCTTCGATTGCTGCAAGAACCATTAGGGTGAGAAGTGAAGCTAGCAGAGCTCCATAAGCTCAGGAGAAGCCTACTGGACAAACTAGCACAGCGGGAAATGTACAATAAGTAAGGATTTATGCAGTGACTGAGAAAGAGGCAGAAAATGCACCAGATGTCATTAAGGGTACAACTTTTATTTGCAATAAGTTAGCCTATGTATTGATTGATCCGAGTGTAACATTCTCATTTTTATCCTCTACATTTGTTCTACATAATAAGCTAGAATTGTTTGATAGAGATGAACCTATTTTGGTTAGTATGCCTATGGGAGTTAGTGTGATTTGTGATAAAATCACTAGGAATGTTGTTGTGAAGAAAGGAGAGGATGAGTTAGAATGGGATTTTATACCTTTACCATTAAGCGATTTTGAAGCTATTTTAGGCATGGATGGATTAAGTCGATACAAAGCTAATGTGGATTATTTTAAGAGGAAACTGATGTTTGAGAAAGGGGATGGTAGAAAAGTATATTTTGTGGGAAATAATAGGAAAGCTTCAACTAAGATAGTTTCTGCCACGGCTATAAAATATCTTAGAAAAGGGTACGGTGCTTATTTGGCTTTTGTAGTGGATAAAAGCAAGATGGGAAAGGAATTGAAAAAAGTGCTGATAGTTAATGAATTTGGAGATGTGTTTCCAGAAGAATTACCGGGTTTACCCCCTGTGTGAGAGATTGAGTTTGAGATTGAATTATTGCCGGGTACATCACCCATATCTTAAGCTCCATATAGGATGGCTCTAGTGGAATTGAAAGAACTAAAGGTGCAATTACAAGAGCTTTTAGATAAAGGTTTCATTAGACCTAGTTTTTCACCCTGGGGAGCACTGGTACTATTTGTTAAGAAAAAGGATGGGTCTATAAGGTTGTGCATAGACTACATGCAGTTGAATAAGGTTACTGTTAGAAATAAGTACCTATTACCAAGAATTGAGGATTTGTTTGATCAACTTCAGGGAGCTACAGTATTTTCTAAGATTGATTTGAGGTCTAGGTACTATCAATTACGGATTAAGGAGTCAGATGTGCCTAAGACTGCATTTAGAATGAGATACGGACACTACGAGTTTTTAGTGATGCCGTTTGGACTTATGAATGCACCTGCAGCATTCATGGAATTGATGAATAGGGTTTTCAAACCTTACTTGGATAGGTTTGTAATTATATTTATCGATGATATTTTAGTATATTCCAAGTCTAGTTTAGAACACAAAGAGCATTTGAGAATTGTGTTGAGTGTTTTGAGGGATAAACAACTTTATGCCAAGTTTACTAAATGTGAATTTTAGTTGGATAAAGTGATTTTCTTGGGCCACGTGATCTCCACAGAAGGAGTGTATGTAGATCCAAATAAGATTACGGCCATGGTGAATTGGGAACTGCCCAAGAGTGTAACTAAAGTTAGGAGTTTCTTGGGGCTGGCAGGATATTATGGGAGGTTTGTTCAAGATTTCTTGATAATCATGTCACCTATGACTAAGTTATTGAGAAAGGATGTGAGATATCCTTGGACTCCTGAATGTCAGCAGAGTTTTAAAATTCTGAAGGAAAAGTTGACGACTGCACCTGTGTTGACTTTACCAGTGGAAGGTGGTAGATTTGTGGTGTATAGTGATGCTTCGATACAAGGATTAGGTTATGTGTTGATGCAGGAAAGCAAAGTCATTGCTTATGCATCCAGACAACTGAGACCTGACAAGTAAAACTATCCAACGCATGATTTGGAATTGGCAGCGGTGATTTTTGCCTTAAAGATATGGAGACATTATCTTTATGGGGAAATATGTCAAATATTTATAGATCATAAGAGTCTCAAGTACATTCTCAGTCAGAAGGACTTGAATTTGAGATAAAGGTGATGGGTGGAGTTGCTGAAGGACTATGACTATACGATCGAGTACCATCCGGGCAAAGCCAATGTAGTGGTAGATGCTCTTAGTTAAAAATTAACTGGGAATCTGCATTACATACGCGCTACTAGGATGCCCATGTTAATCGAGCTCAGGAAATTGAATGTTGAACTCGGTGTGGATGCCCCTGATTGTGTATTAGCCACCTTAAAGGTGAGGCCATTATTAATGGAACGGATTGCTCAAGCTCAACGAACTGATGATGAAGCAATGTAATGAATTAAAGATGTGAAAAGTGGAAAGAACAAGGATCTGAGTTGTGATGATGAAGGAGTGATAAAGATGGGAAAGAGAATTTATATTCCAAATAAAGAGGAATTGAGAAGGAAAATTTTGGAAGAAGCACATTATTCTGCGTATGCGATGCATCCTGGAAGCACTAAGATGTATTAGAATTTGAAAGAGAATTATTAGTGGAAAGGAATGAAAAAGGACATTACGGAATATGTTTTCAAGTGTTTGACATGTCAGCAAGTCAAGACTGAATATAGACACCCAGCTGGTTTATTACAATCATTGCCTATACCAGAATAGAAGTGGGTACATATAACCATGGACTTTATGGTAGGATTACCGAGGACACAATAAGGAAATGATGTAGTGTGGGTGATTGTGGACAGATTGACGAAATCTACCCATTTTCTACCAATTAAGATAACATACAGTTTGAATAAATTGGCAGAGTTATACATTAAAGAGATAATAAGGTTGCATGGAACGCTAGTGTTTATTGTGTCAGATCGAGATCTGAGGTTCACTTTGAGATTCTGGCCAAGTTTGTAGGAAGCACTTGGTACTAGATTAAGATTTAGTACTGCTTTTCACCCTCAGACTGATGGACAATCTGAGAGGACCATTCAAGTGCTAGAAGATATGTTGAGAGCGAGTTCTTTAGATTTTAGTGGAAATTGGGATAAACAAGTGCCATTGATGGAATTCGCATATAATAATAACTATCAAGGCAGTTTGAATATAGGACCATTTGAGGCTTTGTATGAAAGGAGATATAGAACTCCTATTTGTTAGGATGAAGTAGAGGAAAGGAGATTATTAGGTCCTGAATTGGTTCAGATCACTACAGATAATCTTCAGATAGTTAGAACTAATCTTAAGATAGCCCAGGACAGATAGAGGAGTTATGCAAATTTAAAAAGGACTCATATTGAGTTTTACGTGGGTGATAAAGTATTTTTGAAAATATCTCCATGGAAAGGGGTGACAAGGTTTAAGAAATGAGGAAAGTTGAGTCCTAGGTTTATAGGACCATATGAGGTTATTGAAAGAATTGGGCCAGTGGCCTATCGGTTAGCCTTACCCCCAACTCTTGAAGGAGTATACAATGTGTTTCACGTATCTATGTTAAGGAGATATAGAAGTGATCCCACTCATATTTTGAAGGAGCAACCTGTGGAGTTGAAAGAGAATTTAAGCTATGAAGAAGCTCCTATAGCAATTCTGGCTAGGGAACAAAAAATTTTGAGGAACAAGGTTATTCCTCTAGTCAAGGTGTTATAGAAGAATCACTCTCAAGAGGAAGCAACCTGGGAGCGAGAAGATGATATGAGGCATAGATACCCAGGACTTGTATAATTATTTGATGCTTGTATAAATTTTGAGGGCGAAATTTCTTGTAGTAGGGGAGAATTGTAACATCCGTGTCCTAGAACCGGATTATTTTGGATTAATGACAATTAAGGAATATTTATTTAATTATATTAAATGAATATTAATTGGAGTTAATTGCCATTATTTTGAATGGATAATTAAGAAAGTGATTATAGTATGTTAATTTGAAAATTTATAGAGGTTGATTACATGGTATTAAATCAAAGTTGCTAAGAGTTTATATTATTTTTATTGTGAGAAATGAAAGAATAAATCATAAGACATTAAAGTTGGATTTAATTGAATAAAGTTTAAAGGATGAAATTGGAAAGCAAAGCAAGGACTAAGATGAAACAAATGGAAGTAAGTGAATTAGAAAGGAAAGAAAGAAAAGAAAAAGGATCAAAGAAGGAAGGAAGATGAAGAGTTGGTAGAAATATATAGTAGGAAGTATGGTGGAAGGAGAAGAAAAGAAGAGAAAAAAGAGGAAGATGGCAGAAGCAAGAAAGAGGAAGAAGAAGATTTGGTCTAGAAGCTAAAGAGAATTCGGATTTCCACAAGCAGAGCACAAATTTGGCTGGAGAAATTGGTGAGTGGTGATTTTTAAATTAAGAGATTATGTGTTTTATTTCTTAAGCTTTGATTTTTTTATCATGGGTAAAATGATGCTTAAATTCGTAGATTTAGGCTTGATCTTGATGTTTTTGGGTTGTATATGAGCTTGCCTTTAGCTTTCAATTAGCATATGAACTTCTAATGTGTTTAATTTTTCAAAAATCTGAGTTTTTGGACAAAAATTTGATGCTGTTGTCGACCCAGATGGTCAGAGGGCGGTGCCTCTGCCATAGTCGGCGGCGCCTCCGCTCACAATATTGGCATCTTCGCGATGAGAAGACGGGACGCCTCCAAAAGGAAGGGATGACTGCGCCTCTGCTCGAGAAGGTGGCGCCTCCGCTTGGTAGTTGGCACCTCCGTGTGCATAGTCGGTGCCTCCGTGTGCATAGTCGGTGCCCCTGCACAGCTCTTACACCTCCGCGACCTGTAACGCATCTGATTCTGACCGTTTGTGGTTTAATTAAAAAACAACGATGAACCAAATCATAGAATAATATTCTAAAACTTTGGAAACATTAGAAAACGAGTTAAATCGTTAAGATTTGATAAATTGTAGTAATTGTGGATAAGCCAGTATTAATGACTAAAAGATACCTGAATGCCTTGTTTTATGAAGTCTCAGATAAAGGGACTAAATTGCTATGAACAATTGATAATGAATATACAATCTGGCAAGAGTGTTGCCTTTGCAAAGAACATAAATATTGCAAGTCCTACAATGATAAATATCTGAATAATTGATAATGAGAATGTAATTATATGAGAGTATATATGTATATGTATATAGGATTAGTTGGAAATGATGAGCTGGCCACTCGATTAATAACTGTCTTTGGGACAGCTCAGGGATTCAGAGGTGCCTTTGTGGTGAATCCTTGTGGTCTATATGTATGCATACGATGATATTGATAAAAAAATAAAAAAGAATGTGATTTGGCTAGTGTGAGCCATGAAAAAGAAAGTTGAGATGATGTGAGAGAGGGCTACTGTATATTGTTATTTCCTTCGGGGAAGGATTGAGAATTTATCTATTATGAGATGATAATATGAATTATCAATTGTGAATGATGTGAATAATAATCATAATGCGAATATTGAAATGCTTGAAACTCTTAACTCTCTTATAGAAATGATATGAGAAATCATAACAAACCAAAGTTTGAAATCTAATTGTGATAATTAATGAATTATGAGATTTTATTTACACTAGCTATATTCACTACTAGAAAATAGGATTTTACTGACGGATTTTACCGACGGATTTTCTCATTACCAACGGATTCTATTCCGTCGGCAAAATGCTCGTCACTAATTATTACCGATGGATTTTAAAAGTCCTTCGGTAAATTAACGACGGAATTACCGACGGATTCAAATCCGTCGGTAATTACCAACGGATTCAAATCCATCGGTAATTACCGACGAAATCAATTCCGTTGGTAATTTTGGGCTTTTCTAAAAAAAATAATAATAATTGTATAATTATTTATTAGATTTTTAATATGATTGTGACTGTTGTAAATTGTATAAATATTAATTATAATTTAAATAGAAATTATAATCGTATTAAAAAAATATAAATAAATATATTTGAAACATAAACTAACATGACAATAAAATAATA
>CATIWO010012858.1:0-11157 GCA_949673435.1 Macaranga tanarius | reverse complement strand
ATAGTCCAAAACTTAACGTACAATTATACCCCTTTACAAAAATGCACATATTATCTTATATGCAAATCCTAAAACTCTACTAAATATATCACAAAAATATAATGCATATACAGTGCATATGAAAATGCGGGTGTTACAGTTACGAGTGACTATAATTCGTTTTGAATTAGAAAGGTACCATTTGAAATGAAAAGTCACCACTCTATGGAGATGTAGTAATTTCAAAGATATTTTCATCTATGAAAATGACATTATCTCCAAAAAGTCTCTTCATAAAAGTTATAGCTCTTTGAGATAGCTTTCTAATACAACTTGAAGAACCTAATTGGGAGGTCTATAGAGGAAGTTATAGCCAAAATACAAAGACTGCACAAAGCTAAAAAGTTGCAACTTTTGGAACTCGGCACACTGTGCTGACTGAAGGCTTGACTCGGCACGGCAAGCCTCTGTTATGACTCACTACCCCTGGGACGACTTGGTACAGCCCCACTTTATTCTTTCTTTGCCTTTTATGCACTATTCTTCACTCTAAAGCATCCAAATACACTTCTAAGCATGAGATTAGCCTAAAATGACCTACAAAACATAAAAACAACATCAAAGCAAGAAAACTAACAACAATAATATAATAATTAAATAAAATACAAATGCAAACTAAATAAAAAGTCAATAAAATGATCCTAAATGACTATACTATTTTGCATACTATTAATATTCTGCTGTAGTAAAAGCTTCTACCTATAAAAAAAGAGGTGCATTACTATGAAACAACATAGTCATTCCTAATTCTCGTATAGTTATATATTGTCTTTCAACCATACATATTTGCTCCAAAGTATAAGGGCAAGAAATTTGATGAATGATACCTGTTAAGAGAAAGTGAGATGATAATTGTGAGTTGATAAACTCACTGTCTCCTTCAGAATGGAAGATCTTTATTGTCTTATTAAATTGTCTAGCAACATATTGTTCAAAACACAAATAAGTATCAAAGAAATCAGATTTTAGTTTTAAGGGAATAATCCAAGTATACTTTGAAAAATCATCAACCAAGCAAGCATAAAATCTAAACTTGTTAATGGATACAACTGGAGCAAGACCCCATAAATCATAATGATTTTTTTTTCAAAAATATCAGAAGTCGAACACTCAGAACGAGCGAAAGGCAATCTACTATATTTTTCTAATTAACAACTATCACATAAATGCTCATTTTTTACGGGTCCTAAAATATCAATCAATCCTTTATTTTTCAATAATTGTAAATCCAAAAATTAAGGATGCCCTAAGCGTTGATGCCATACATTTGTTATGCCAAATTTGAAATAATATGAAAAATGTACGTCTGGCGTATTGGACAGAATATACAAATCACCTTTCTATCTCCCTGTTATTACTGGTTATCCTGTTTTCCATTCCTTAACATAAAAATTAACATCAAAAAATTCACAGTTAATAGGAAATTGAGAGGTCAATTGACTTATAGAGAGTAAGTTTTTTGCTAAATCTGGAACTAAAAGTACATCATGAAGAGGCAAAGTTATATTCTTTTGCTTAATATAAGAATCACCAATACCTATTATTGAAATAGATGAGCCATCTCCAATTATAATTGAATCTGGTCTAGAATATTCATGAATATTAGTTAACATACTTGATTTACCTATCATATGATTTAAAGCTCCAATATCTGAAGTCCATTTGATTTTTGCAATAGTGTTATCTAAAGTCAGAGCTGTAAGAGCTTTGCAATCTCATAATGTTGAGTTGTTCATTTTGGAACCCACTAGCAAATCTTGGCTATATAACCTACTTTTCTGTAATATTGGCATGTTTCATCACAATATGAGTCTCTTTCTGCTGAAGTCATACGTCGTTCACCTGTTGGTGGGAGATAACATTATTGTGTAAAATTGTTTGAATAGTTTTGGTTTTGTTTCTAGGTTACTGTGCCCGAAATCCACGACCTAAGGTTGTGAATATATTGTTGCGGTTCCTTGAGGAAGTATTATGAGCTTATTTTTATTGTTGCCCATATAATGCTAAATGAGGAGAGATTGACACATTAGAACAATTAGAAAATCAATTACGACATTAATCAAGATTTTAAAGTTAAGAGACTAGCTCAGAATATGACAGTCTTGGAGGCTTTATAAAAGTTTCATATTGAGGGCCAAAACTAGTGAGCAAACAAAACACTTTTTCTTTGTCTGGAACAAATTTTCCTGTGGTTATGAGATTATCACATAAACCTTTAAAAATGAGAATATGATCTCCAATGGTTTTGTCATCTTCTTTATAGAGATAGGTCAATTGTTGACCTAGTGTGAACTTGCGTTCTTGTGAATCTTATGCATATGCATTTTTAGTGTGAGCTATATCTAAGCCAATGACAAGTCCAAGAGCCTCTTCAGAGAGCGGTCCAATGATCCATCCTCGGAGAAGACGATCAGACTTTCGCCAGGCAATGAATTGTTTTGTTAATTTTGGTGTTGAATTTTATATATTTGTGGTATTTGGATTTGATGTTGTTATTGATTTGGGGCTGGATCTTTATTAGTGAGGTGACCTACTAATTCTTAACTTTCTGCCAAACTTAGAGCTTGTTCTCTCCATAAGGGATAATTAGATCGAGTGAGTTTGAATGTGATAAATTTTCCAATATTTAAAGATAGTGAAGTCATGATGAAAATAGCTTGTTGTATTAAGTGATCACAACCTGCTCTGATACTAAGAGAAAAAAATAGAAAAAAGAAAGATTAAGAATGTCTTGTATTATGAACTATGGTTCCACATCTTTACTTAAGAATACTAAAGCATACAATATATATAGAGTTAACTGATCATAGTTGTTATAAAGATTAAGGAAAGGCTAATGTGATAATCTTTATAAAATTAGTTGTATAATCTTTAACCAATTTAGTCAACCAACGAAATTGGAGTTCCCTTATCTAGAAGACTATCATTTTGGTTTGAATTTGTTGCGCATGTTTATCACCCAACATATTTCCATTGATATGGATGTTATTGTGAGTATGTGCATCCTTATCACTCTAAGATTTAAGGAACTCCTTATCTCTCCATTGACTCACACAAATATTGCTGGCATAAAGCTATGCTATAATGTTAATAGACAAGTTTGTTTATCCCAAAACAAGGGAAAAGAAAGTTATATAGTAAAATACAGATGGAACATCAGAACTCAGAAGACAGGTATCTTGTTTGGTAAGTTCATCATTGCAACCTCATTTATATTCAAGCATTCCTGGAAGCACTGACTGTAATACTTATAGTACTTATCAATTACATCAAGGTCAAGCTCATCCTGCTAATCTCTGGTTGTTAAGGGCAGACTAGGACTCATAGAATTTATTGTGAATTTGTTGTCACCTTGAATTATAGGACTTCAACCAGAATTAAATGTATCCGATTCAAGAACTTCATAGTCAGGAGACAACACGGGCTTATTGTTTCTGGCCTCATAAGTGGTTGTTGAGTTAGGATTAACTGATGTTTGTGGACTTATATGGGGAACAAGCTCCACTATTAAGGAATTCATCATCTCAGTAATGATAACTGCATCTTCATTTGATACATCAAGTTGGTCAATCATCTTTTTAGTTACTGAAGATGCATTATGGAAACCAAGATAAAAAGGAAATTCAATTTTCCTTACGCCACCAAGCAGTTAATTGGTAATGCACATAAAGAAAGAGATTTCATTAGCATTGGCTTTTTGCACTCGTAATCTGAACTCATTCTCCTTATTAAGTCTCTACAGTTCAAAATTTAAAACCTTCGAAGCCTCTTCCGTGATGCTACTAGTACAAGAAATAGCTAAAACTTCAAGATCCTTTGAAAAATTTTAATGAGTTGTTAGAAAAGGGTCTCTCAAGAGGTCTATTGTAGACAATCTCTTAGAGGCAGGAACAAGTTACTTCTCTATAAATGCCTTGTGGATCTTTAAATTAAGCAAAAGCATCAGGCTTTGTACCAGAAGTAACCTTGTTAGGTATTTGCACAATGTTCTTACACTCACTATATGAATATCGAAACGTAACCATCCATGCACATCCCAAAAGCATATATATCAACAAGCTCATTGAATTTACCACCTCGTTGATAAATCTCAGGAGCCATGAATTCAGGAGTACTCATGATAACACTCAGTACTGAAATCTGATCCTGATCGATGACAATTGCAATCCCAAAATCTCTAATTAACAAATAAGTTATCACATTTGATATCACGATGAATAATTCAAAGATTGTGAGTATGCAAATAGTGTAAATCTTTAAGAATCTGCCTTTCCCAATTCCTTGATAGCTTCAACTCCAATATTCTCGTACTTTTTGATGCAGTAATCTGTAAAAGGTCCTAAAGCAAATAACTTAGTGATCATGTTGATATGCTTCTTTTCATCATCAACCCAATAGTGAAAGATTTTCATAACATGATCATGCTTTAACAACATCTAACGTGTCAAGCTTGTCAGGTTTAATCTGTATCTGATTCCATGCAACTTCAATGCCTTTAACCTGATCAAAACCATAATTTTGGATCTGCCTCTAGCCAAGATTGTATTACACCTGACGTATTTGCCAATCGAGTAGGTCTCCACCAACTCTATCGCCTCCAGGCAAACAACTAACACTGAAGGCTGCTTTGTTGTTTTCTTTAGCAAAAAACGCTTGAAATTCTTGAACAACAAATTCTAAAAGTTAAAATTTTTGGAAGGACTTGGATTAGATCGATCTTTCAAAGGAGGCTTCAATGGGGTTTTTTAAATGCGGCTTTAATAGGATTTTTTATGGCTCTGAAGCAATCTTATAAGAGTACATGGTTCTCAAAATATGCAAATGACGGGGATGTAAATGAAAAAATCATCTTATGGGATGGATTTGTGAATTGAAATAAAAAATTAAAAAAAAAAAGACAACAAAAGAGCTAAAGAAGAAGATCGAACTAAAAAAAAAGAAAGTTTATTTCAAGGACGATGACCTCGTACAGCGAGTTAAGATAATTTTTTTGTAGTGAGTTAAGATTATGGTCCATCCTTATTGGTGTTCGTCTTGCCCATCAGCTAGAATTTAGTTATATAGTGGTGGAGTCTGATTCTCTTATAGCAGTTGATGTAGTGAATGATAAGATTAGGCTATTTGGTAATTGTGGCAATCTTGTTGCTTCTATCCAGCAATTCATTCATATGCAGCGAGGGTTCAAGTGGGTCTTCAGTGGCCGAGATTCTAACACTTGTGCTGATTAGTTGATGAAAGAAGCTGCTAAGGGTGTTGTTGGCTTGATAGTTCTTCATCATCCCCCAAAATTGCTACAAGTTCTTTTAGAGATTGATTATAAGGAGCGCATGATTGGCTGCTCTAGCCACTGCTAGTTTTCTATTCTTGTGTCCAAGATAGTGCCTTGTTTTCATACCAAAAAAAAAAAAAAAAAAAAAAGATAATTCTTTAAAAAATTACAAAAAGGTTCATCTATTTTATGGGAGGCAGAATAATTTAAGGATTAAATAGATAATTTCTTGTGCTGCATGACACACTATTCACATCGTGTAGCGTGACACTAAATATTACCCTTATTTCAAATAACCACTATTTTAAAAATTTATTTAATTATATATCTATAATTTCAAATAACTATTATTTTCATAAATGTATATAATTTTGAAAGTTTATTTAATTAATTTCTAAAATTGTGAAAAATTTATTTTTATGTAAATATTATTTTAAATTATTGTAGTTGACATTTTTATTTAATTTTATTAATTTTAATATATTAAGATTAATACATAAATGTGAAATTTTTGAAGTTTATGTTGATTATTAAATAAAAAAAAATTAAAAAAACTGAAACATTTTTTCTTTTTTTTTTTCTGTTTATACTTTTTCTTAAAAATTATTTTTTATAAGTTGATTAATGATATTTTAACTTATACTATATATAGTTCAAGATGTGATTGTGAATTGAAATGAATTTTTTTAATATTAGTTTGTAGAATCTATAGTGTTATAAATACTATATTCTAAAGTAATTTTTAAAAATGTTGAATATTGTTGTATTTGTCAAAATAAAATTTATTAATTTTTTTAATTTTTGAGACTAATCAGAATCAACTCTCACTTAAAATATGAAATTGTTTGTCATTATTTTTCAATCGTGTTGACAAAGTTATTTTGATTTGTAACTCGACAATCTATTCGGTAATTTTTATATTCCACTCTATGGTGTTTGATTAATAATGAATGTTGAACCTCCTCTGGGCCTACAAGCATAAAAGAAAACCTTAGATGAGCCTAGGATCTTCGATCTGTAGGTTCTTTGATGCTTAAGTCAGAGAAGAGCTATTCAAGAGAAGATATTTAAGAGAAGATATTTAAGAGAAATATGAGCCTATATATAGGCATAAGAGGGATATACCTAGTCCTATTCGGATTAGTATCATATGAGTCCTAATTCATTACTAATTAGATCTCCTTATCCTTATTGAATATTGATTTCCCATATAGATATAGAGTTTTCTTTGGACTTGGATCTTTGGGTATAGAGACATGACATTTTCTCAGATTTATCAGAAGTCCCACCCCCAGTGGTATCAAATATTTATGTTCGATAAAAGCTGGTTTTTCATTCCAACTCTTTGTCTAAGCAGACAATCACGTGTTGAAGTATTCATCTTTTATAAATTCCAAGATTCGCACTTTTAGTGAAGACCCTTTTAAGTACCTACTCTGAAATATTTATTCGTTCTTTGAGTTTCGATAACTCGTTCATCTCTTACAAGTTTCGTGATACTCATATGTAATATGCATCAGAGCTTTACCATTTAAAGTACTTCGTTATTAACTAGAGTAATGTTCGTATTTTATAAGCATAAGTGATTTAACAAACTCATTCGAACATTTCATAAGGACTCATTTAAGTATATAGTGCTCATAAAAAGATACTCGTAAACTTTATTACGAGACCCGCCATAAGAAGTTTATTGCCAAAAAATACCAAGTCGTTCGGTATTTACGAGCATAAAGACGCTCGCACTGTACGAGCACTAAGTTGCTCATTCTTTATAAGGATGTTCGAATATCTAATCGATCATTCCTTTTAGTAATGCCTTATTGCATGAGTATCATTCAAATGCACTCGAGTATTGCTGTTTCATACGAGACTCGTACGAGCGTATTATACGAGTGTCATACATTAATATTCGTACCAATGGCTACTTACGATTGACGAGTGTTTACGAGTAGTGTTTGTTACAGATGAGAACACTACCTTCTGGTGTCGAGCATTATGCTCGTATTTGGTGTCCTACTCGCATTACTTACGAGTATTATGAGAGTCATCACGACACCAAATGTTACAAGAGCTTCAAACAAAAAGTTTAAAAATTCCAAAAAAATCAAACAACTCAGAAATTTATTTTTATTGAGCAAAAAAAAAATAATAACACTAGAAATGAACAATGAAATACCACAGTCGATTTAAGAAATGATTAGCAATGACCAAAAATATTTTTATTTTTGATTAAAAATAAAAATATCTGATGAAAAATTTTATCAAATAAAATTATATCAAATAAAAATATTTCATCAAATATTTGATGAAAAATAAAAATAAATGTGAGTCTGGATATAAACCACTTCAATAAGAAATAAAATAGCATATTTCTGAAACTTTTATTGTTAGCTGATCTATATATAACTTAGCTGATGAAATAATTACCATGGATGATGTTTGCATTGGGAAATCGTGATATTTGTTCATGTAATTCTAATGAATTAGTGATAAATAAATCACTTATTATGTGGAAGTTTATTAGTTTATTTTTTAAATTTATAAATTAAAGTATTTTAATATTTTAATTAATATAAACATAATTTATATATATATATTTAGTTAATTTAATTATGTAAATAATTTTTACAAATTTTAAATTTAATTAAATATTTTAAATAATACTAAAAAGTATTAATAAGTGTTTTTTTTTTAATAAATTAGACTATCTAAACAGTTATAATTTATAAATTTTAAAATAAATTAACAAAAAATGTTAAACTTATGACCGTGTCTTGTCTAAGTAAACAAATATGGCCCAGTACATACATAGCCTTATGTATTTGTAGTAAAAAAATCATTGATTTTCTGTATTTTTTTAAAAAAATTAATAAAACACACGCATATACTGGATTAGATATATGACACATTCTTTCATAAAACTATGGCAATTTTGTAAAGATATGCTAACCTATATAATCCAAATACACACACTCCACAACTAATGTGGGATCCCGAAGGATCAACCCACTCCACGGCTCCTGTGAATGGGAGACACTACACAGCACACATTTGTAAATGTATTTTTTTAAATTAATAAAACACACAAACACACGCACACACTGGGTCAGAAACAGCAAACATTATTTCATAAAACTATGGCAATTTTGTAAATGCGTGTTAACCTATATAATTTAAACGCACACAGACTCCACAACCCATGTGGGATCCCGAAGGACCATTGATTCCCTGTACTTAAAGGTTTTTTTTTTTTTTTTATCAAATTTGGTGGTATTTCATTTCACCAAAGAAAGAGTTACAATTTTCAGTATAAAAATACTGAAAAAACATTCAACCTAGACAAAAGATATTTTTTCCTAAAAAAATATAAAATAAAAATACAAGGGAACCAACTAAAATATCTTTTGTGAGGATATAGGAAGAAAACCTTATTGGTCTGGGACATCATACTGATGCGACGAAGGAGCCGATCGAAGCAGAATCAGACTATATTCTTCAAGCATCCATCATTCTTGACTTCTTCACCATCAAGATCTATCAACCCATAGCTCCAGTGACTAGATCTGAGGACTTCTAAAACTACTAACAAAAATTTATTTAAGAGGGATAAACCCTCACTTAGTTAAGACTAATCTCAATATTTAACTGTTTGGGTGAATTTTGGCTAAAAAATAGCCAAAATCCACCCACCACCATTGAAGAAGCTCTGTTGAAGAAAGTAAGAAACGGAGAAGAAGGGGAGTAGGTGAGAGGAGTGAATCGTGAATGGTCAATCCTCCCGAAAGGTTCCAATTGAGACACTCAATCCTCCCGAAAGGTAATTAAAATTTGATATCATAGACATCTTAACTTGTAAAATTCTCGATCTAACCTCCTGTATTTATAGTGAAAAACTCCTTGGCTCCTTGTACTTAAGATATGATCTCACAAACACCTTAACTTGTAATTTTTTGTTCCATTTGATTTTATTAACAAATTTTGTTTTAATTCCTGAATTTATATTTAAAGTTTAAAAAGAGTCAAATTGATTACTGTACATAAACAAAAAAATTACAAAACCTATACATTATAGCTCAATTAACTTTATAATTTACTAAAATAATAAAAATATTAATTTAAAATTTTTTATAAATAAATAAGGTATTTTAAAATAAAAATTAAAATAACTTAAACAAAATTAAAAATGTTTTAATCTTTATAAAATCATAAAATTCATATTACAAAAGTAATAAATTTATAAAGTATTATGAATAAAAATTTAAAATTAATAACTAAATAATCAATAAAGATTGATTATGCAAATGTAAAATTTATTTTAATTTTAAATCCACACTATTCAAAACTATATGAATATTTTTAATTTTAAATGAAAATTAGTGACTAATAAAAATTTATATTGACAATTTAAAATTCAAATTAATTATTATAAATAAAAATACTTTTAAATTTGTACTTTCTCTTAATTAAGTTAATAATCTAAAAAAATAATAAAACTTATTATTTTAGAGTTTTTTATTCATAAATATTGTATTCTAAGTAACAATTAATAACTCCAAAAAATTTATAATATAATAATTTTAATTTATTAATACTTGTTAATTTATAAATATAAATAATAAAATAAAATTAATAATATTTGAAGACTACATTTGTAACGCCCTCACTACCATTAGCTCCATTAATACAGATAATTAAGGAATTAATGATAATAAAGGTGTTACTTCTACAATCAGAAAGAATTTCTTAACAATTAAAATTTAAAACTTTCTTAATACTCGTTATATACAAAATTTATATATAAATACTTTAGTACCACTATACTATAAATACATCTCAAGTTCGACATATTATTACATAACAATTCTTAATGATGTCATTCTCTAATACTTCTAGAAATCTCCATCTTAGCCATCTTCTTTATCGGCGGGGTCCACTGCACGGTCATCTCTCAGCTGCTAGCTAAGCAGGTAAAACTGAAAATTTTAAAAATAAAAGAGTGTGAGTAATTTCATACGGAAATTACCCAGTGAGGAAATAAAAACATATTTGAAACTTTATCATGAGAAAAATCTCTTTTACAATATTTCCATTAATAATAATCAACTGCATTTGAAACATCTTTTCATATTTAAATTATAATTTCAGAAAAGCACTTTCTTAAGTCATTGCCATAGCAATTCCTTTTTTTTTTATAAAATCAATAGAGGCTCAAAATCACACCATTTCACAAATGAGTTTACTAAATAAATTTAATCAAATTTTCCTATGCCTTTATTTTCCTAATCTCAACCATAAATGAATCTTCCCTATTTCAGGGAGTATATTAAAATCTCATATAAAATTAAATAAGCTCACTTGGAGAAAAACGCCTAAATCATCATCACCAATATCATAATAAGAGCATCGTCAAAGTACACAAAATCCATAATACCATAGTCTCCAGTATACTCCGATTCACAATCTACTAAATTTCACAATATATGAATCAGTACACAATTGACTATGATGATGATGCTTAAGTGTGATCAGCATTTAGCCAATGATAACTCGAGCATTACGCTCACTTGGATATATGTATCTGGTCCCAGACATCAACTATACACATATCTCGAATATAATATGCAATCCGCCCTTGGCAACGGCTATGCATACTCCCAACTTATAACAGGAGAAATATGTACCTGGCCTGTGGCAATGGCCATACACTTACTGTTAGTATAGATGTGCCCTAGGGCCATTATTGTATGTAGACATTGTATATTTATCCCTTTGGCAATAAAATATTCATTTAAATCAAAGTGTTTGTTTATTTGAGTATTTACCCGTAGTATTATGTTAAATGAGTTTAT
>CATIWO010012842.1:0-12281 GCA_949673435.1 Macaranga tanarius | reverse complement strand
TAGAATGCTTGCTTAATTTTAAGAAAGTTAGGACAAGTGTCTCAGAAGATGTCCTTTATGATTGCTAGTTTCATACTGTAACACCTGCCCTAAAACATACGTAAGTATGACGTATGTAATATATTTTATGCATGCTAGATGATGGGTTTTAATTAAGTTTAAGATTTTATTAGAATGGTAGAAAGGGACTAGAGTGTAAGGGCTTGATTGAAATAATAATAAGTTTAGGGACTAGTTAGGAAGAAGAGTTATTCATTAAGGATTAAAGTGGATATTTGGTTATAAATATCATAAATTTTGGTCTAATCCCTTCAGCTCCAACGTGACTTATGTTTATTTGTATAAGAAAATAGTGTGTGTGAGAAGAGGAAAGTTGCACCATTTTACTTTCAAAAGAATAAGGGTTTTGGTGAGAGAGAGAGTGGATTTGGCTGAGAAGTAGGGAGTTCAAGCTGTAATTAGCAACCTCTTAAGTGCAAGAGCACCTCTTGGTAAGTGAATTGAGTTTTCGATTGAGTTTAGATAGAGTTTTTGGTAGTTATTCTCGTGCTCTTTTTTTGATGATTTTTAAGACTCTGTAATTTGGCTATATCTAGAGTTATACAGCTCTAATTTGAGTGAGGTTGGACTCTTTGGAAACTTCAGAGAGTTCTCTTCAATTTATATCTTTTGAGTTTTGCTTGAATTCATTGTTAGAATGGTCTAATAGAGTCAAACATTTCAGTGCTCACTGAATGCTCTATTTTGGGCTGAATGGATTCTAAAATCCATAATTAATTCCACACTTGTCCAAATTGAATGATTCTAATTGAAATTTGAAGAAGACTTAAAACCCTAGCTTTGTTAGTAATTTGGGGGCTTTTAGATTAGTGTGTATAACTTTGAGTTTATTTTGAATTAGGAGCATTTAGTTGCACTTTATGGTGTTTTAAGTGAATTGTTATGTTTAAGTGTTAAATTGGTATGTGATGATGTTTAGTGGCTGAAAGAGGAAGTGGGAATCCTACTCAATAAGGGGAGCTTTGCTTGGTAAAGGAGTTGAAGTTTTTAGGTAAGTAATTATTAATTTAATGCTTATATGTATTCATTCTTCAAGTAACTATAGTAATTTAACTATGTTAAATTGTGTATATCATTTAAATGATAAGATTGATGGATTATGTTGTGAGTAAGATAGATGAATATATGACTATTTTGATCTGAGATCATAGAATGGTTAATTGAGTATGTATGGTGAATGTTAGCACTTATAATGTGCAAGCCACTTGGTGTGGTATAATAAATATATATGTATTGTGGCAAGAATGAGTTATATAAGTATATAATGACTATGGTGAACCATGAATTTTGATTTTTCTATGTTGTTGGAAATGAAATGATTATTGAATTGTGATGATGAAATTGATATGCATAATGGTAGAAATGTGAGAATTTTAAGAATAATGATATACATGCATATGGCATGATGTGAGAAATGTGAGGAAAATGTACGGGTGGATATTGAGCTCTACTATCTGAGATTGAAAGGGGTAGAGAGTCTCAGATGTAGCCATTCAAGTGATAATATATACATGTGTGCAAGTGTGAACTCTGAGATTGAAAGGGGTAGAGAATCTCAGGAATGGCCACGGATATATAAAAAAGAAAGAAAAAAGAAAAGAAAAGCAAAAGTGAGCCTGTGCATAACGTGTATGAACGTGTGAGGATAACTAACTTGCATAACATGCATTATCACATTATATTTGCATATGTGTTGAATGTGGATGAATGTGAGTTATAATTAGGAGGGTTGTTTGAAATGATGCGATTTGGTATATATAAGGCACCAATAATGTTGTTTGAATGTTTGAAAATCTTATTGTGATGTTATGGATGTTTTGGTATGGATTAGTATGCTTAGAATGTATCGTTGTAGGAAGTATTGTCATGTTTTGATGAAGATTCATGTGCTTTGTCATCACTAGTAACTTCAAGGGTATTTTTGTTAAATATAAATGAATTAAGTCTAGTTGTCTTCATAAAAGTTGTAGCTCTCTTAGTTATCTTTCCATAGCTTCTTAAATCACTCGAATCTGAGTTCTGTAGAGGAAGTTATGGTCGAAAGAGTGCAACATGGTCAGTCAGATAGTGTCTCAGGCACGCCCATGCGCATGCCTATACGTGCCAGAGGTAAAAAATCAAGCCTCAAGCATGGCCATGCGCAGCTTAATGTAGAGTTATGGTATTTTGACCATAACTTGAGCTACAGACCTCCAAATAAGGTGTGGTTTGATGCTACAAAAACTTTAAAGAGTCCTCTATAAGTTCTATCTTTGGAGATTGGGTAGAATATATTTTTAAGATTCTCTAATTGAGCTTAACATTTTAGTACTCACTTACTTCTTTATCATTTGGACTTCTGTGCGCAGTCTAAATATTCAATTCTTATAATTTGATGCGTATAAATGTTATTTATATATTCTCCTTAATTAGTTCTTGAGAAGAACTATATGTATACTTATTTTAATAATTGCTTATTGAGTTGCAAGCTCATTCGTTTACAAATTATGGTTTTCAAGCAATAGTTAGACTTGCTTGAGGTGCAAGTTAATGAAGCTTGAAGTGTGTTCCATGTGAGCTCATGTCGGTCAAGGGCAGGTTTGGTGTCAATATCTCCATCCTCATGATCATCATCATCATCACATTCAAGCATTTTATTTTTAAATAATATATTTATTTTGATAATAAGTTATATATGTACACTAAAGTACAATGTGTATTAAACAAGAGTTTTTGGTATAAATGTATATCTCTTTTGATATAAAAAAAATATTTATGCCATATGTTGTTATGTCATTGGAACACTTGTATGTGGTACTTAGAGGGTGCTACACATACCCCGAGGAAAATCAAAATATGAATACTTGAAGTCAAGGGAAGAAAGAATAATAATGTCAGGGCAAAAGGAAATACCTTAATGTCATCAAACTCACTGGGGAAAATGAGAGATCTAGTAGCAAAAGTAGATGTTGGGGTAGTGCTTAAGGACATAAGTTGTTCAAATAATGCATGAATAATGAGCATTCATTATGCTTAAAAACAAAGGCAAGCAAGATAAAAAGATAATAATTTTTATATTTGTTATGCAGCAGCAGTAGATTATTGCATTTCATAAAGAGGAATGGAGGCCTAAGAAATATATGAAAGCTTGGGAGTGTCACTTGTGAGGGGAATTAGACATTTTATATAGGGAAAATTAATGATATTGGTTAGTAAAAGAATATCAAGAAAATAAAAGGCATGTCCTTAAAGAAAAAGCATAGAAAATTTATTTCACAAGCAAATATGCAGAAAATGACTTGAAATTTTGATGATACCCTATGCATTTTTATAAAGCCATTTATACTTTTAAATGTCAACAAGGCGAAATACCAAAAAAGAATTTTCTAAGGCTCTGAAGGTGTGCATTTATTAAAAGTGCATTTTTCTTAAAAATGACCTTGGGGAAATTATTTTTCCTAAAAATTGACATTGGGGAAATTAAGGTTAACTTAGCCAAAGTGAGCTAAAAGGTTGTATTTGGCCTTGAACCTTAGTTAAATCAAATCACAAGTGCTTAAAATGGTGAAATAAGTGTAAAATAATGATTTCCTCTAAAGTAATATAAGATTTCCCTAAGGAAAATATGTTCAACTAGTCTTAACCCAGTGATGCCAAAAATGCCAAATTGTAAAATTTGCTAGAGGACATAAAGAGACAACAAGCAAGGGAGGCATATTAAAGTACTTAATATGGTATTATGCTAATTCCCTGATGAAATTTACAAAAGCTATTGCGCAAACAAGTAACTAAGCTTAGCATGTATGCTAAGTAGTTCATAAATATGAAGTTTTGCCTTGAAATATGATGAAAATCAATTGTCATTTTTTTAATAAATAAATCCAAATTCATTTGAATCCTCTAAGAAAAAGCAAAGAAGTTTGATAGGGAAAATATAAGCATTTAAGAAATGGCTTGAGGACGTGGCCAGAAAATAAATTTTTTAGCCATTTATCTTTTCTAAGCCATTTGTTATTTTTGAAACTAATAAGTTTCTCACATGCCAATAAATAATGGATGAATGACAATTTTGAAATCATGACTTTTGTTAAATAAAAATGTCTTGAGGATAACTTAGTCAAAATAAGCAAAGAAATTATATTTGGTCTAAAACCTTGAGAAAATCAAAGCAAAATGAGTGGAATGCAAAGGCAAGATGAAATTGATATGAAATGATAGTGTTCCTTAAGGATTCCTTAACTGAAATAGGTTACAGAAGAAATTTGGCTAAATCGTGTACAAATTGAAAAGTTGCAAAACTTGCCTAAGGAATCAAAAGGATAGAAAACAACAAAGGCAAATTTATGTAATTAACATAGCCAAAATCAGTAAAATGTTATTTACCTAAAATATTTTACAAAGGTACAGTGGAAATGAGTAATTATTTTGGGTATTTATACTAAAATAATTCATGAAATATGAAAATATTGTTTATAAGCTTTGCAAAAGATGATTTTCATTATTTTTCAGTAAAATTAAGACAAATTTACTAAATTTCCCAAGGGAATTGTTAAGGAAAAGTACTAAAATCAAATCTTTAAGTTGCTAAAACTTTTCAAAAGTACAAAACCTATAAATTAATTTTGGCAATGGCATGGTGAACATCGTAGACTTTATTAAAGAGGAATGCAAGAGTAAAATCAAATTTATGCTAAGAAATGAACATTTTTATTTAAGGAAGTGCATTGTTTAAGCATTAGCTGATTAAATTATGGCTTTAAAAGTTTCAAAATTTGAAAATAATCAGTTACAAATAAATACTTACTTTAAACCGAAAATAAAATAATTTTGGCCACTAAATGAAATTAAGGATCATTTTGGCTTCAGTACTAAAGCCGAAAATCTTAAGATACATAATAATTTTTGCAAACTAAAAATACTTTGGAAAATAGCATAAACTAACTATTTTAGCAATTTACTGCTAAAATAAATTTGAAGTTTATATTGTGCTTGAAACCTTAATTTGCATAATATAAAAGCAATCTTGAAAGCATTAGAATAATAGCTTTGGCCAAAATAAGTAGAAATTGAGTCTAAAAGAGAGGCTTAAACTCTTGAAGCATATAATTTAATTAGGAAAGATAAACATTTTTTAGCCAAATTTACACCAAATTGTTATTAAAACATTTATAAAATTTGGCTAGCGTGTAATGTATCAAATAATTTCAGCAAAAATCTAAAATGTCTTAAGCAAATTTTTGCCAACTTGGTATTTCCCCTGGCAATTTTGGTATTATTTTGGCAATTCCCTCAAGTACTTGGTAGCAACACATTACCACTTCACTATGACATTTTCATCAAGTTTCATTCAAGAGATAAATGCTTGCTTTGAATATCAAAAAACAACAGGGTAACAACAAGCTTTGAAAGCATCATTATCGTTAAGGCAATTAAAGCATTAAGAAATTTAGTACTATAAGATATCGTTATCATCACAAATAGCAGCAACAATTGCCATTTCACAACCATATCATCACCAAATTTCTTTCACAAGAATAAGAAGTCAATTTTTGTCTAAAGCATTAAAGCAGCAATAGCAAAAGCTAATTCTGGAAGATACTATCACCATCAAAAAGTTCACAAAGCATAATGAGCACAATACAATAAATTGAAAAATTTACAAAATGTCCCTATCATTCACTCAAGATGCATTAACACAAGATCATCAGTTCATGGAAGAACATCAAAATTTAAATTTGATGCTTTGGGCATTACAGTCAACACAAGTGTCACATCAGATTCACAATTTTGGATCAATCAATTAAATATAAGCAGGGTAAATTACCCCAATGGTCACTTAACTTTGACCTTCGTTTCAAATTGGTTCCTTAATTTTAATTTTTATCTTTCCAGTTACCTAACTTTTATTTCTGTTTCAAATTGGTAGCTTCACTATATTTTAAGTCCTTCAAATTTTACACAGAAATTTTTTATTTCTCAAGACATTTAATTTTTCAATTTAATCTAAAATTCAAATAATTTAGAAATTCACTTTCTCTTAGACTCTAATACCACTCATATACTTCATTAACTACAAATAATATAATATTTTTTCTTTTTAATTTTGAAAATTTTTTATTTTTTCTTTTTTGAAACAAAATATTTTTGATGATCCAATTTTTTTATTTTGATAAAATTTAGAAATAATTTTTTTTTCTTCATAAATTTTTATAACTTAAAATTAGATCGAAATTAGAAATATATATATATATATATATATATATATACACACACATACATGAATAAATTGTGAATGTGTATGACCAATTGTGACTATAAAATAAAATATTTAGACTTTACACATTCACAATGCATGAATAAAAATGTATGACTAATTGTGACCAATTGTAAATACATAAAATAAATAAATTGTAACTAATTATAAATGTATCTATAAAAATATTAAAATATTATGGAAAATATATTTGAGAAATAAAAAGTAAAAATAATTGCAATTTTTTTAATGAAAGTAGAGTTTGAAATATAAATATTGCATATAATGAATTCCAAAATATTAACAGCAAGTAATAAAAAAATTATCAAAAATTATTGTTAACAAAATAATGTATGTATGTATGTATATATGTATCTAATTTCGATCTAATTTTAGAAGAAAGAAAAAAATTATTTCTGAATTTTATCCAAAGAAAAAAATTGGATCCTCAAAAATATTTTGTTTCAAAAAAGAAAAAAGAAAAAATTTTCAAAATTAAAACGAAAAAATTATATTATTTGTAGTTAACAAAGTATATGAGTGTTATTAGAGTCTAAGAGAAAGTGAATTTCTAAATTCTTTGAATTTTGGATTAACTTGAAAAATTAAATGTCTTGAGGATTAAAGAATTTCTGTGTAAAATTTGAAGGACTTAAAATATAGTGAAGGTACTAATTTGAAACAGAAATAAAAGTTAAATAACTGAAAAGATAAAAATTAAAATTAAGGAACCAATTTGAAATGAATGTCAAAGTTCAGTGATCATTAGGACAATTTACCCAATATAAGCATAAAAGAATGAGTAAGTGTTAGCTAGGGGTGTTCATGGCCTCCGAAATGGCCGAACCAAAAACCGAACCGACCCTATTCGGTTCGGTTTGTATTTTTAAAATTTTTGAATTTTTTGAACCGAATCGAACCGAAATTTGGTTCGGTTTGGTTTTATGTAAAAAAGTTCTATTAACCGAGATAATCGAAATAACCGATTTTTTTATTTTTTATTTTAATTTTTCTAAATATTTGTTAAAAATATATACAAATATATACAAATTTAATATAAAAATATAAAAATAATCAATATTTAAAAATTTTTAGTTCGGTTCGATTTTGAACCAAATTCGGTTCGGTTCGATTCTAATTTTTTCAAATTCGGTTATTTCGGTTTGGTCAGAAAATTGTCCAAAAACCGACCGAACCGACCGATGAACACCCCTAGTGTTACCTTTATACTTCTTGATTGAGAGAAATTTAGCTTGTGCATTTATGGATTCTTCTTGAGAAAGTGAACCCCGTGAGATCGAAGTAGGAATTAAGGGCAGTAGCTTCAGTTTTTGTTGAAGTGATGACCACCAGCGAAGGAGAGATAGCAGCAAAGGCTCATGCTTCAACACAAACGATGGTGGCTTTAGTAGCAGATGAGAGGGAATGGGTTGGGTGGCGTGATTGCTGCTGTAAGAAGACGCGACTTAGGGAGCAAGGTTGGGTAGTGATAAGTTCCAGAATTGGCTCAAGACCATAGAGTCCTTAATAGGAGTCTTGTTCCTCAAGACAATTTAATAAGGAAGATTAATCATACAACAAGAAGGATTCCTATTTAGTCCTAATCCTAATTGGACTAGGTATGCCTCTCTCATATGTCTATATATAGCTCATATTTCTCTCATATTGATTATCTTGAATAAACTCTTCTAATTTAGGCATCGGAGACCTTGTGGATCGAAGATCCCAGGTTCACCATAGGGTTTCTCTTGTGTTTGTAGGTAACGAAGGGATTTTTATTCATCAATTGGCACCGTCTGTGGGAATTTCTCTTTAAATTCCCAGCTTTACTTATTTTTCACGCTGGACAGGCGACATAAGATGGCAAGCAGTTCAGTTCCATCAACAACAGTTGATCCGAACACTGCTACTCAGGGAATGATGGAAGGAGATAATCCAACACAGCATCCTACCCAAACTTTAACTCCGCCCATCATACCAATCCATGGGGGGGTTTCCTCGGCGTTATCCATGGGATTTTCTCCCCAATATAACGTTCCTTTCCAGCACTGCACAAGGCCAACTCCGACGGTATTATTCCACAATCCAACAAATTCTGGTACGCCATCAAACCTGATTAACGTTCATCCTCCAACAAGCACACCCAACTTGCCTCCCCTATATAGGGACGCAGTAATTGATAACATTAAGACTCAGCTTTTCATCTTGCAACAACAATTGGCGTATGTAACCCAAGATACACAGGCGGGAGTTAAAATTGGAGGAACCTCTTGCCTAGAAGAAACACTACCGATAACCACCCCAGGAGCTGGACAACAAGATAGACGAACTTTGCTTCGCAACGAACCCAATGCATCCAAAACACATTCGCATAGATCTGAGGAAAATAACGATGATGAGGCTGAATCAGGTGGTAGCAAAAGGGGAAGAACGGAGTTCAATAAACAATTGCGAGAAGCAATACACAAAGTCCTAACGGGGCCCGATGAGATTGAGGAGTGCATCTTAGATGGAAGCACTCCTTTTATAAATGGTATCATGGCAACACAGATACCTTCAAAATTCAAAATTCCCGCTTTGGACTCGTATGATGGAACAGGAGATCCAGTAGCACATGTCTCTATGTTCAGAATAAAGATGATGTTGCAGAACGTCAATGACGCCATTCTATGCAGGCTATTTCCAACAACCTTGACGAACACGGCTCAGAGATGGTTCCACAGACTCCCGAAGAACTCGGTAGCCACCTTCGAGGATTTGATTGAGCAATTCAGAATCCGATTCATCACTAATATTCCACCAAAAAAGAGTATTAATAACCTTCGGTTTTGTAAGCAAGGTGATACTGAGACACTCCGGAGTTACCTCGATAGATTCAACAAGGTAGCCATGCAAATCGAGCACCTAAGTAATGAAGCAGCGATAGATGCGTTGAAATATGGAACCAAGATGGGCAAGCTGCAGGAGAAGATAATGTCTAAGAAGCCTCAGACCTTCACCAAGGCGATGGCGATTGCCATAAAATTAATCGATCTCGACGAAGACCTTAGAGATACTCGCAGAAAGGATATTACGGAGCACGCGGTCAAGAAGGAAGAAAAAAGAGATACTAGAAGAGAGCACAACTCACTGTTTAGATCCAGAACAGAGAAGAAGTACGCTCCTTTAAATGCAACCAGGTCAGAAATCCTGATGTGGATTAAGCAGAATGGCATAGATATACCAACCATAAGAAAGCTGAATCTGAATTCTATGGGACGAAGAGATAAAAATAGATGGTGTAAGTATCATAGAGACCAGGGACATGATACGGACGAATGTCGTCATCTAAAGATAGAGATTGATAGGCTTGTGGAGTCGGGATCATTAAAGAAGTTCACTGATGACATTCCCAGGAGATAGCGAAGTCAGGATGCGAGACACAATGAGCCGGATACCTCAAAACGAACCCGCAGGGAAGCATCCGGAGTCATCAATCCCAGATATCATCATTAGCTAAAAGGATGGATCTCATGTAAGATAGCCTCACAGCGATGCCTTGGTGGTCATTGCATACATAAAGAATTACTGGGTCAAAAGAATGCTCGTCGATGGGGGAAGTACGGTAAACGTCCTAACATGGGATGCGTTCAGAAAGATGGAAGGTTCGCCTGTGGATTTAAAAAATACTTTAAATCCCATAACCAATTTTTGCGGCGGAACTATTCAGCCTATGGGCAGTATAGAATTGGAAGTCAAATTTGGAAATCATAACACAAAGGAAACTGTGATGATTAAAACCTTGTTCAACATAGTAGACACTCGTTTAGCATATAACGGTGTAATTGGAAGACCTATCCTCTGGAAGTTGGGGGTAGTAACCAGCATCCGCCATTTAGTAATGAAAATTCCAGCTCCGGGAAAGGCTATTACTATACGAGGTGACCAAGAGGCGGCTAAACAATGTTATAACCTTGCCATGAAAGACGAATTAGAAGCCTTCCCTATCGAGCACTTTGTCGAGCTTGAAAAGCATGGAGTAAGTCTCGAACCAATAGAAGAATTGCAAGAGCTAGAATTAGCTAATAGAAAAACCATCAAAATAGGAGGAGAAGCTCCAAATAAAATCAAAGAAGAAATAGTACAAGTGTTACAACGACATACGGACACATTTGCCACACAAGCATCCGAGATTGTGGGAATCGACCCTACTATAGTCACGCATGGCCTGAATGTTGATCCGAGCACCAAACCGGTAATACAGAAAAAGTAGAATTTTTCCTTTGAGAGACAAATAATTATAGCCGCTGAAATCAAAAAACTTTTGGAAGAAGGTTTCGTTAGAGAAGTTTTCCACCCCGAATGGTTAGCTAACGTAGTCCTAGTAAAAAAGTCAAATGGGAAGATTCGTATGTGTGTGGATTACACGGACCTCAACAAAGCATGTCCGAAAGACAGCTATCCCTTACCAACCATTGATCAGTTGGTAGATTCAACGGCATGCCATGGAATGTATAGCTTCGTGGATGCAGCCCAGGGATACCACCAGATTCCCATGAAAAAGGAGGATCAGGAGAAGACATCATTTATTACTCACCAAGGATTATACTGCTACAATGTCATGCCCTTCAGTTTGAAGAATGTAGGAGCTACGTATCAAAGGTTTATGAACTTCATCTTTAAAAGTGACATCGGGGAGACAATTGAAGTATACGTGGATGATCTCATCGTCAAAAGAAAGAATTCAGAAAGTCACGTTAATGACTTGGAACGAGTATTTCAAACCTTCGACAAGTATAGAGTAAAATTGAATCTTGATAAATGTGTTTTTGGCATTAAAGCAAGGAAATTTTTAGGGTTTATGATCTCGCAGAGAGGAATCGAAGCTAACCCTGAGAAGATACAGGCCATACTCAATATGAAAAACCTAACGACTCTAAATGAACTCCAATAACTAAATGGACGCATAACGGCCCTTGGACGATTCATGTCGTGCTCATCAAAAAAATGCCTTCCTCTCTTCAAGGCATTAAAAAGTTACAAAAAGTTTGAGTGGACTGCCGATTGTCAATCAGCATTCGAAGATATCAAGAGGTTCTTGACCTCACCGCCTTTGTTAAGCAGACCAGTGTCTGGAGAAGACTTGTATTTATACTTGTCCGTGGGCGACGAATCTTTGGCATCCGTCTTGGTACGAGAGAATAAGGAAGAACAGAGTCCTATTTACTACATCAGCAAAGTCCTCAGAGGATCAGAGCTTAGGTACCCAAAAATAGACAAACTAGCTTTGGCTCTTGTTCATACATCCAAAAAGCTCCGATATTATTTCCAAGCACATAGGATAATAGTACGGACCAATCAGCTACTAAAGAAAATCCTGCAAAGGCCAGAAACATCAGGCAGACTTGTGCAATGGTCAGTTATCCTTGGAGAATACGATATAGCATACGAGCCACGAAGGGCCATCAAAGCCCAAGTACTCGCTGATTTTTTACAGGAAATGACTATTTCTGATGTGGTCAACGAAGAAAGAGAAGAGTGGCGAATGTTTATAGATGGGGCTGCGGGAAAAAATGGGTCCAGTGCCGAAATCATCTTAATAGGTCCCCAGAGGGTCAGAATAGAATATGTTGTTCAGATGGGATACCATGTCACTAATAATGCATCAAAATACGAAGCCTTGGTTATGGGTTTACGTTTGGCTAATGAAGTCAAGGTCGAAAATCTCAAAATCCTTTGTGATTCCCAGCTTGATGTAAATCAAGTGAAAGGAGACTTCGTTACGAAAGACGCTAATATGAGCAAGTATTCTGATGTGCTAATAATCTGCAAGCATACAGAATCGTATCAAGTAGTAAATAAAGATAACGTCCCACAGAGATTTTGGTGATGACTACTGTCTTACTCACAGTGTTTGTTTGTTTAGACAACGAAATAGAGTTTGTAATTTTAAGTAAATAAAACTAAACTAAATGAAATTAAAAACACAAATAAAATTCAGATTTAAAAA
>CATIWO010012838.1:0-17999 GCA_949673435.1 Macaranga tanarius | reverse complement strand
TTTTGTTTAGATGGAATTTTTAGTTCAAATTGTAACTATGTAATTCTGTCTAAATTAAATTTAATTAGTTAAACTTTAATTATTAGTGATTTATATTAAAAAATATTAATAATTATTAAATTAATTAATAAAAAATTATTTTTTTTACTTGAATGAATATTTTGTTCAAATTATAGTATATATAGTTATATTAAACTATTAGAATCAGTTGGTAGAAGTTACTCTTTTAAATGACATTTTCAAGTTTGAACTGTGATGAACACAATCACAGGAAACAACTATTAGAAAATTTATACTGTTTTTATAGTCATATTTGAATTGAACTGAACTAAAAAATTAATTATTAAATGTGTAAATTTTTATAGTTTTATCCTAATTAAAACTATAAAATCATCCATTTTAAACTTAAAATAGATACATGAAAACTTGAAACTTGAGTTTAACTATTTTACACTATAATCATAGTGAAGGCTCTAATAAATAATATGTATCATAAGTTTATTAAATTTACAAATTAAATATAATTGAATTAGAAAAATTATATATGTTTAAAATTAATAATTTAGTTATTCTCAAAAAAAAAAAAACTTTAGTTAAAACGTTAATAAAAATATACAAAAAGTATAGTAATGATGACATGTGGTAAGGATATTACAGTCTTTTCATGAGGGGCAATCATTTAGAGGAGCGCTCACGTCGATATATTCGATGTCTGGGCATGATGAAAGCAATCCTTTGTACCTTCACATTAAAGTACGGTTCTACCCCTCAAATTGTTTCTTTAACACATTTATCTGTTTATGATTTTAAACTTGTTCTACTTACCGAATTTTGAGTATATTAATAGTAAAAAAATTATTTTAAACTATTAAGAATTATAAATTTAATTTACATTTTTATAATAAAATTTTAGTTAAAAAATTTATAATAAAATCTAAAAATTTTAATATTATCAATTACACATATTAAATTTTCCTAATTCAATCAAAAAAACTAATTTATGAGTTCATCCCTTTTTTAAATAAGTAATATCTAGTGCAAGAAAAAAAAAAGTAGTGGTTTTCTTTTTTATAATTGAATAAAGAGCCTGTAAGAAAAAAAAAAGGGTTACATTTTGTAATAATTTTTTTTACTTCAATAGTAATACGTTTAATTTCACAGCAAATCGGCATACCAATTTATTAAAACAACATTTGAATTGAATGAGATACTATTTAATTCTAAAATTTATATATTTATCAATATGTGATAACTTTTAATATTAAAAACTAATCTAAGGAATTCTCTATTTTTTATATTGCTATTATTTTCTTATTTTAGATAGAAAATTAATTTTTAGGAAATTTTTAAAATTATTTGTAGGGTACAATAGCAAAATGTATAATGATTGAACTATAAAATAAAGCAAATAAAGTTTATTTTGTTGAAAAATTTATAATATTTTTAAATAATAAGACGTTTGCATTGCAATAAAATTAATAAATTTACCACTTGAATAAAAATAATTTTATGAAAACAAATAAATAAATTTACATAAAAAATTATTTTTTTGAAATTAAGAAAACATATAAATACACGCACACACTGGGTCATGAACTATATTTAATTGGTAGATTATTGCTAATGTAGTTATATGAACAAATCAAAAAGAATAATTACCAAAATAGAAAATGTAAGAATGAATGTATAGGCCGATGAAGCCTGATCTGGTGATTGAGGCTGAGGCCTTGAGACCATTAGGTCTCAGGTTCAATCTCCCCTTAGGGTTATATATATATACATACATATATAAATATATACATAGCTTGATATTATTGACAATCATATATGTTTGTAATGATAATAGTTTGTAATAGTCCGACAGTTTATAATAGCTTGTGACAATTGTAGTATTAGTGCTGATATTTACTAACATTGTTGTAAACTCTCAATGATATGTATGTGTATGATTCATATGTACCCGACCAAAAAAAAAGTATAGGAATATATATATATATATATATATATATATAGGATATTCCACGATGCTTTACATTAGGACTATAGTCTAAAAACATGAGTCATGTCCCAACCAATCTTGTTATTTTTAATCCATTTTAACTTTACAATATGTTTGATTCATGTACTTTTTTTTTTTTGACCAATGATTTATGTACTTTTTAATGGAAGTTGAAAGACAATATTTACCCTTAATTTATGTACAAGTTGTACACATTGACCCTAATTTTAAACTTGAAATAAAATAAACTATTATTCATATTAATTTGTACGCATTTCATGAATTATATAACAATTTATATCACATCAGAATTCATCGAATTCTAAATAATTTAATTTGAGAGAACTATAAGAATGACATTAAAATGTTGAACAACTAATTTAGTCATCAACACTGAATATTTGGTTGGATGGTTGAGTTCTCAGAGACTATTATGGACTTCATGAATAAGCAGGTGCATTTGTTATGTAGCCAGAAAGAGGCTTATTTGCTTGATGTTGTGAAGAGGCCTGCCAAGGAGTCTGTTTGTGTCGAAGTTGTGATGCATATGAAGGCCAAGAGCGACAATGGAAGTGGTTTTATGGATAAGATTTTCCATGCTGTCCGCACTTCGAGCGGTCACAGTGCTCCTGTCATTGGACAAGTAGCAAGAGAAAGTCCTGAATTGGAGGTATGGGCTGGGAAGTTGAAGAATGCAAATTGCGAGCTAAGTGATGTGACAAATGGTTTTTCAGACTTGTTTGCTGTCAAAGACAACACTGAACTTACATATATAAAGATAAGCAGCACTCTTTACCTCATCTCTCCGAGATGAAACAGTTTGTGGTGCCAAAGGTTATTAATGAGGAGAAGAAAGATCTCTCATTCTTGATTGATGGATGATACAAAGAAGACAATTTTAGAACATGCTAGATTAAGCTGAAGCCGAAGGCGGAGAATATTGACATTTGTTACCCTCCAATTTTCCAGAATGGGGGAGAGTTTGATCTGAAACCAAGCAATGATGATAATCTTACTAATTACTATGACTCCACTAGTGTGATCATGTGTGCAATTGGGTCCCGTTACAACAGCTATTGCTCAAATGTTGCTAGAACTTCTCTGTTTGATGCCAATTCCATGCAGAGTAAGGCATATGAAGTCTTGCCTAAGGCCCATGAAGCATCAATCAGTGCACTGAAATCTGGGAACAAAGTCAGTGCAGTTAATCAAGCAGCTCTCTCTGCAGTCCAGAAGGATGCCCCTGAATCAGCCGCAAACTTGACCAAAACTGCGGGAACTGGAACTGGCCTTGAGTTTCGTGAGTCAGGCCTCAATCTTAACTCCAAGAATGATAGAATTTTGAGACCAGGAATATTTTCAATTGTATCACTTGGCTTTCAAAATTTTCAGACAGAAACTAACGACCCAAAGATGCAGAAATTTTCAGTGTTACTTGCAGATACAGTGATTGTTGGCGAAAAGCTCCCAGATGTAGTGACTTCAACGAGTTGGTCTTGGGCAGAAGAACTTCGATTCGACAATCCTATGTAAAGAATTCAAGAGGGATGTCCTACATCTCTGGATAGCATCAAAGAGTGGCTTAACACAACTGACCTCAGGTACTTTGAGAGCAGAATAAATCTGAACTGGCGGTCTATATTGAAAACTATCACCAATGATCGAAAAAAGTTCCTAGAGGATGGTGGATGGGAATTTTTAAACATGGAAGTTAGTGATTCAGATTCTGACCAAGGTTATGAGCCTACAGATGTGCAGTCTGACTCAGGATCTGAAGATGAGGATGACGATAGTGAGTCATTGGTGGTGTCTGAGGACGATGAAGATGAGGACTCTGAGGAAGACTCAGAAGAGGATGAGGGAAAGATGCGGGAAGTGTTGGAGAGGGAATCAAGCTATGCAGACAGGGAGAAAGGGGATGGCTCAGGTAGTGAGGAGGACAGAAAAAGAAGGAACATGAAGGCCTTTGGCAAGGCTCGAGCACCATTAACTCGACCGCCTCCAGCTCGACCATCTCCTGACAGAAGCAATTTTGTATGTTTTAATCTTTTCCATCATGAATTAGCTAATTGAAATATAGATTTTATTACACTGCTCTCCAGTTTTGTATGTTTTAATCTTTTCTATCAGTGCCCACTTTGATTTTGCGTATTCTTTCATCTGCAGAATCTTGGCATGGTGCAATTTCAAACATTTGTATAAATCATGGTTGAAACAATCAAGAAACTTTGGTTGTACAATCAATAAAATTAATTACATTCTGATAAAAATTCCAATGTCAATCTAAGGTATTGAGAAGAACTCATCAAGAAACCATATGTTACATCAGTTAGCATAAATAATGTAAGTGATAACATTTTCTTTTCTTGGTAATCTTTCTTGAAATGAAATCAATCGACATGGATGAGATGATAATACTTCAGAATAAGAAAAAAAAGAAAAAAACAGCTGATGTTCTCATCAGTCATCACACCACCCACATGCTTAACTGATTTCTTGTGTCACCTAACCACCAATGCCAAAAGGGCTTCATCTTCCTCTTCTTTTGTAATACCCATTTTGTCCATAATTATAATTCAAGCTTGATTTTCTCATAAATTGAAGAAAACAAAATATAGTTAAATCTCAAATTCATTTCTTCTAAATTGTTCCCTCAATCTATAAATTAACTTCTTAAATACCTCATTTGTTAAAAATAAAGTTTATCAATACTTTTAGCTCTATTTAAAGTGTCTAAAATAATGTTAAAAATATTTATAAATTAATATGTGAAAATTATTGATTTATAAATTAAAGAGATAACCAAACTAACTATACCCCATATGAATTAAGACACTATCATGTCAAGTCTCTAGTTTGTGCATACATCAAACAACCATATACCATTATAGAGGGGTAGTTGAGGAAATTGAAGAATTAAATTGTCATATGGTTTGGCCCATGCTATACTTTGGTTTGGTAATCACTCATCACTATAATTTAGAAATTGGCTCCAACTTCCCTCGCCTAAATCACCCACCAACCAATACCCATCTCTCCCCTTTGCATTCCAATCTCTACCTTCTTCTTGTTGTTGCGTTTGGTAAGTTCCAATACCAAAAGTCGTATCTTTTAAGCAAAAAAACATAATTTTCTCTGTATTTAAATTCCAAGTCTTTAACTTTCTTCATCTTTTAACATATAAATCTTTCCCTCTAAAAACAGTGTATATATACACACAAAAAACAGAGCATCTTTATTTAACAGATCTTGAATTGAATTGAAACAGGACAAAGCAATGGCTAGAAAGAAGATTAGAGAGTATGATTCAAAGAGACTTCTTAAAGAACACTTGAAACGCCTTGCTGGTCTTGATCTCCGGATCTGTTCTGCTCAGGTTATTATTTTTTATGTTCTCCTTATTGCTGTATGGATTATCACTTTTAATTGTTTGAAGAATTGGGCTGCTTAGAAATGATGTGAAAGTTGCACTCTTTTGTTTAATTTTAGTGGAATTGAAAGGGGTTTGGATTTTAATTAGTAAATAATGTTTTGTGTTATGTTATGTAGGTGACTGAGTCTACAGACTTTACAGAGTTGACGAATCAAGAACCATGGCTGTCTTCTTCAAGATTGGTGGTTAAGCCTGATATGTTATTTGGGAAACGTGGGAAGAGTGGTTTGGTTGCTTTAAATTTAGATCTAGCTCAAGTCGCTGAATTTGTGAAAGCAAGGCTTGGTGTTGAGGTGATTATTATTACTTGGTCAAATCTAAAATGTAATGTTAGCTGCTTTTTATATTCTTTGCTGATTTTAGATGATTGATATTTTATGAATTAAATTGTCATTAGGTTGAAATGGGTGGCTGTAAGGCACCAATAACTACATTCATCGTTGAACCATTTGTTCCACATGATCAAGAATTTTACCTCTCAATAGTTTCTGAAAGACTTGGCTGCACCATTAGCTTTTCTGAATGTGGGGGTATTGAGATTGAAGAGAATTGGGATAAGGTATTTCTATGTTGTTATTTCAGATGCACGGCTATTTATTTTTGCCAGTATGGTTCTATTTTATGTTGTTGTTGGTGGTGGAATCGTTAGTCAATAGTGATGACCTGATCTTGGTTTTTGTCATTACAGGTTAAGACTATATTCCTTCCTACGGAAAAACCTATGACATTGGAGGCATGTGCTCCATTGATTGCAACACTTCCTTTGGAGGTTAGTGTCAGCTAATTCATGTTAGTTAGTTATTTTTATAAGCATTTGGAATAGTGTTTATATCAGAAGTTACTCTAGATTTATGAAAGAAGAAGAACAAAAAAATGTTTTTAGTCATATAGAAGACCTTAGAGTCTTATATATATTGTAAAACTTCTGTCCTTGTAATGTTATGCACATTGATTATATTGTCATTGTCCTGATGTTATTCTTTTAGCTGGGAGCAGCTGTAGAAATGTTCACTTATGATTTGGGATCGCTGTATCATTGTGAAGAGTAGGAAAAAAAAAAGATCTATAGCAAGAATGCAATGACTTTATAACTTCGTAATGGAAGAAGAGCAGTATGACTTGGTGAAATAGTTGCTATGACCTGAGGCATCAATCTATGGGGCATACTTGTTGCTATTACATGCTTCTACCTCTGATGTGTTCCAAATTCTTTACAATTGCGAATTCTTGTAATCTTTTGTCTTCGTTCTCTCTGTTGCTTTGTATTTTTGGTGCGTTTAGCATTTGCTAATCCTAGTTCTATATCGTTGTAGATTCGAGGTAAAATCGGTGACTTCATAATGGGTGTCTTTGCTGTCTTTCAAGGTATATGTGGTTTAAGGTCTCATAATAGCACTCTCCTTCCCTGCTTATTTAACATTGGAAATTACTTTAACTGGTGAAAAGTCTTGCATAGCCTTAATTAGAACATTTATGTGAAAGGAGGACTACAAAAGTAGAAATTAATTTTAAATTCAGCAGGACCTGTGAAGTTTTGAAAATGATCTAGTATGTGCCATTTCTTTCCAGAGTAAACAAGAAATCCTTTTGTTATGAAAGCTTTTGTTCATTGCTTACTTGTTATGCAGCTTTTTCATGTTAGCAGTATTCATTTCTAACTGCTTCTATTATTCCTCACAGATCTGGATTTCAGTTTCCTAGAAATGAATCCTTTTACTCTGGTTAATGGGGAGCCATATCCACTAGATATGAGAGGAGAGCTGGATGACACTGCTGCCTTTAAGAACTTTAAGAAGTATATATTTGTTCTTTACTGAATGAAAAAAAGCTAAGTCGATATTTAAATTGTGTAGTTGCAAATGTTACATCATGTGGTTTGTCTCATCCCTATGTTTCTGTGCATCAGGTGGGGCAACATAGATTTTCCTCTGCCTTTTGGAAGAGTTCTTAGCCCTACTGAAACCTTCATTCATGCACTGGATGAAAAGGTAAATTCCATGTCCTGAGCATTACTTTTCTGTCATGTGTTCTCTTCAGGTTTCTCCAATTTCATGTCCTGAGCATTATTATTATGAAGCTGACATTGCATCTTTGGACCATAAATCAAATTGACTGATCATATTTTTACGTTCACAGACAAGTGCATCTTTAAAATTCACTGTTTTGAACCCAAAAGGACGTATCTGGACAATGGTAGCTGGAGGTGGTGCCAGTGTTATCTATGCCGATACTGTAAGTGCTTCATATTGCATCTTTTGATTATTCCAGAGTCTATGCTTAAATGCTTTATCCTGTTGTTATATTTGCATGACATTTTCTTTTCCACGTAACTAGGTTGGAGATTTGGGTTATGCATCAGAGCTTGGCAACTATGCTGAGTATAGTGGAGCTCCAAACGAGGAGGAAGTTTTGCAATATGCAAGAGTTGTAATTGATGTAAGAGACAACAAACTTGTCCTCTCTTATACTTTCTGTTTGTGAATTGGTGACTCCTATTTATTAGAAAATATGTACCTTAAACTTTTGTAGTGTGCCACTGCCGATCCTGATGGTCGCAAGAGAGCCCTTCTTATTGGAGGTGGCATTGCTAACTTCACAGATGTTGCAGCTACTTTCAATGGTATCATTCGAGCTCTCAGAGAAAAGGTATTTCTGTTTAAATAAACTCAAAACAGTTGTTCAGTTGTTTAATTTGCCTTTTTCGACAATGAGTTGTTCTTTTCTCCTGCCAACAGGAATCCAAGTTAAAAGCAGCAAGAATGCACATCTATGTTCGAAGAGGTGGTCCAAACTACCAGACTGGTTTGGCAAAGATGCGTACGCTGGGAGAAGAGCTCGAACTGCCACTTGAGGTACAAAATGATAGCCTTAAATGTGTCTGGTGACCCTTATCATTAGAAAAATTATCTTTTCACTTCTGATTCTCTATGATAAATTCAAAGCGTAGTTTTTCCGATTCATTTTTTTTTTTTTCCGTCTCTCAGGTTTATGGACCTGAGGCTACAATGACAGGCATCTGCAAGCAGGCAATTGATTGCATCATGTCTACAGCATAGTTCTACAACCCATTTACCCCTGCATCAATGTGTATCAAGAAAATAATTCGAGAGCTATTGTTTGTGCTTTTGAGAGGATATTTTTGGGTTGAGATGATACTTTTGTGCAGAAGGCATGAACCAGATCACTGTTTTTTCTTTCCAAATGTAAAAGTTGGATGAAATTGTTGTAGACGGTAGCATTTGGTTTACCTTTTGTCTCATTAAACAATGTCTTGAATTAAGCATATTCTGACTTTTGCAGATCTTCATCATATTAATATATCCTTCATCATCTAACTATGGAACTTGTCCTGTTTGCATGCATGTCTTTGTAAGGGCCTCATTTCTTGCCCATGCTATTATGGCTATCTTCTGCAGAACATAGAAAAATGCAAGTTCTCTTAAGAGTAGTATTTTTAATAAGTATGGCTGAGAAATGCTGACCCAAGTAGGTAAGACACACAGCGGAATTAGATGATGGCTAGGAGGAAGAATGAAAGCTAGAAAGCTCAAAGATACCAATAGTTAAAAGAAAGTTCCAAAGTTGACACTCAAAATTTAAACTAAGGATGCAACATGATATAAAATTGAAACATACTATGCAACAATTTGACTTGTAACAAAAATATTGCAACAAAAAAATGCAACATACTAGGTAACTAAAGATGCAAAATGCAACATACTATGCAACAATATGACTTGTAACAAAAATATTGGAAAAAAAATGTAACATGGTATGAAACTAAAAATGAGTCCAGTGGTCCCGGCGGGGCTCGAACCCGCGACCTTCGGCTCATAAGACCAACGCTCTAACCAACTGAGCTACGGGACCTCGCTGCTTAAAGTAGAATAAAAAAACTTTTATAACTGATTGTCTTGGAGTAACTTTGTATACCTGAATTATGACAAAACTCGGAAACCATTTGAATATTTAATTATGATAAAAATTTGAAACCATTTCTGTATTTAATTTATGACAAAACTTCAGAAACCATTTATATATTTAATATACAACAAACAGGCGGGAATACTTACCACTATACTACAACGACTCAATTTGATGCTTTGGTTTTATAGAAAATACAAAAAGTTTGTAAATAAGATAAATTAAAAAATTAGATATGATTTACTGAGAAGCAGATACAAAAAAAAACTGGAAACGTATTAACTACAAAGAAACAGAGTCCATTAATAACATTTGATGGACCATCTGGCTTTTGCACACCTATTGCTATTTCTTGTTAGGTAAGACCCTTATAAATTCAAACACCAAACACTTTAACTTCACTCTTAATGTCTTCACAGCTTTACTTTGGATTAGCCAGCTTTCTGCCTTTGAGGTATGAGCATTGCACATTTCAATTGAAAAGACCACACAGCCTAACCCCATCAAATTTTTTCTCCTTCATAGTTTATATTCATAAGGGCATTGAAGTCTATGCACAAAACATGAGTTGATGTGTTCGTTCTTTACTTTTGATAGGAGCAGACTCAACAGTTAATAAATTTTGAAGCATAAGTAGTTGTAGTCTACTCTGTACATGTTCCTAAACTTTCTATTCATAGGAGATTATTTATATGATGATTTTCTTTTTTAACATGAATTTAAGACCATGATTACTTGTACTTATTATATAAGGGTGGGGATGGCAAGTCTTGTCTTCACATTACAACCAAAAAGAAGAGAAGCAAGCTAGTGCAAGAAAAGGGTGCAGGATGGAGAGAGTTGCAGCTAAGTTGTGTGTGATCCTGGCCATATCTATTGTGGTTCTCGCTTGGAATGTTGAAGGGGGAAGGAGACTGAAGGAGAATGGTGAGAAAGTTAATCAGCCACAGAACTACTTTGGAAGCTTTGGTGGAACTGGAGCAGTCGTACCAACCCCATTTGGTCCTACCATTGCATTTGGGCCATCTGTATTTTGCTCATTTCCTGGTGTTGGTTGTGTGAGAGTGCAGCCTCAGCAGCCCACTGTTCCTGCAGGTGGTGCTGCTGGCTCACCACCACCACCAAGAAGGTATTAGCTCAAGAAATGGCTAGACTAGGGTAGCTAGCTTCACTACTGGGTGGCTCAAGAAATGGTTATATCTGTTGTTTAGGCCTCTTGGAGTTTTGGGTCTCTTCTTGCTCTAGCTAGTCTCATGAAATAATGGTAGTTATATAAGCCAGTGTTTGATTTCCCTTAATGTTTTATGTTATTTTTTGGTTATGGGTTTTAGAGTTTGTTGTGTGTATGAGTTTGCTTTCTACACTTTCATTGCTGTTTAAATGAGCTCATTAATAGTTGATCTATGGCCTCTGCTATGCTTTTTAGTTAGTCATTAATTTTCTAAACGTTGTATTAGCATACTGTGTTATCTGCCCTTAAAAATGATGGAACCTTCTTCTTCTTGTTGTGTAATAATCTTGCTAGTAGTTTCTATGTCTCTTCATAGGCTACATACAAATGGTGAATGTAACCAACAGTATCTTATATTTATTTTATTAAAATTTATATATTATTTTAATTATGTCGTCACCTTATCCCATGAGTAACCCAAGTGGCAAAAGGTGTGGACATCCATTATGAAGACTAAGGATCGAACCTCCACCCCCTTGGTTTTCCCCCTTTATGGTGTTGAAAATTAACAACTCCAACCAGATGTTAAAAAAAAAAAAAATTATGTTGTCACCTTTCATAATCAGTTTTAGATTAATTGAATAATTATAAACATAAATAACAACATAACTAAAATTGAACAGATTAAAATTATAGTTGCAAATTAGTCTTTTTGATACATTAGCTCAAAGTAAACTACAATAAATAAAACTCATAAAATCACAAGTATAATTATGATAATATATGTACTTCACCAACTCCACTTCGCAGTAATCTGTTTGGTTCCTAAGAAAGCTGCTTTTTTAGTCAGGTAAAATCAAATATTTTTTAAAAAAAACAAAACAAAACGCTTCGTTTTATCAGTAATTAAATTAGTCGATTAATTAAGTAGTTAATTACTTTATGTAATCGTTTCAAAAAAAAATAATAATACTTTATGTAATGGCAACGTTATAATAAGCAAAAACATTTTATCAATTTCACAAAAAGTCGCACGATTTCGGTTTCTGTTATTCAACCAAACCCTAATCCTCAATTAATTTATCTTTCAACAGATCTGCGATCTTCAAATTCATCTCATACCCGGCACTAAGTCTCTCTTTCAGGTAAAATTTCCTCAATTTCAACATCAATTTACTGTTTTATGATCATAAAGTTACAGTTTTTATCATTGTTGCTTAAAATGCTGCTGCTCTTCGTAGAAGGGCACGAAACAGGAGCCAAAATGGATGATTGCTGTGCTGTATGTGCTGACTCACTTGAATGGGTTGCATACGGATCCTGTGGCCATAGAGAGGTCTGTTCAACTTGCATTGTTCGGCTCCGTTTCGTGTGCAGTGATCGGTGCTGTTGCATTTGCAAATCTGAATCCCGTTTTATATTTGTCACCAAGGTTTGGCTGTAACTGCATTTTTAATTTCAATTTCAGTTATAATAATTTCGCGCCCTTTGATGCGTGTGGTTTCTGGTTTTTCAGGCTATGGGAGATTATACAGCTATGATAAGTGACTTCTCTGCTCTCCCAGTTGACCCAACTGAAGGCCGAGTTGGGCAGTATTGGTTTCATGAAGGTGCGAAAGCGTATTTTGATGATTTTGATCATTATAAGATGATCAAGGCCATGTGCAAGCTATCTTGCAATGTTTGTGATAGAAAGAATGAACAAAGGAACGGAGGATCAAGAAATGGGGATTTTAATAGCATTGAGCAGCTGAAGTTTCATTTGTTTCACCAGCATAGACTGTTTATGTGCAGTCTGTGTTTGGAAGGCAGGAAGGTGTGTTAGTGTGATGTTATTGGTAATTTAGTATTGCTGAAGGTCTCTTATGTAATTAGTTAAGTGCAAAACTGTTGGATTCTTCTATTCTATTTGTTTTAGCTAGAATGGATGAAGGGTAGCATGTATTTAAGCTCTGATAAAAAGATACTTCTGTTCTCTGACATTACTAAATTTGAACCAGATTTTTATAAGTGAGCAAAAGTTGTACAATAAAGCACAATTGAATCAACATGTGAAGACGGGTGACTCAGTGGTTGATGGCAGTGAAAGTGAAAGAGGTGGATTTATGGGCCATCCTACATGTGAATTCTGCCAGAACCCATTTTATGGGGATAACGAGCTGTACTTGCATATGTCTACTGAGCATTTTACTTGCCATATATGTCAAAGGTGATTCCTTGCCTTCTTCTTTCTCCTTGTCTTAGAAATGTATTTTTTATTTTGCTCTTTTGATGGTCAAATGCATACTTCCACTTATTGTGTTTAATGTAGGCAGCATCCAGGACAATATGAGTACTACAATGATTATGATGACTTAGAGGTCAATTGCAATTAGTTTTACTCTGGCTATTTATATATTATCATCATGATTTATATTCTTGTTTTATTAATATAAGTTTTCATCTCAGATGCATTTTCGCCAAGAACATTTCTTATGTGAAGATGAAACCTGCCTGGCAAAAAAGTTTATTGTTTTTCCAACTGAATCTGAAATGAAGGTGTTATCTGTAACACTTTGTACGATGTGCATTTTCCTTTTATTAAGCATATTGTCAAATTTTTTTCTTTTATTTTATTGGAATTCCTACATGATTTGGATTTGTTATGCACTCTTCTGTATCCATAGAGGCATGATGCCATGGAACACGGAGGCCGCATGTCCCGTTGCAAGCGTAATGCTGTTCTGCAGGTGTGTATGGACTTGTTTTAAATGGTGGATAAAAATTTTGGTTCTTCAAATCCACTGTATTGGACTTTTAAAATCCAAAGGAAATATTATTATTATTCTACTTTTCCTTTTTCCTATACCAGATACCAACAAGCTTCCAGTATCAACGAAGTGCTGAACAAGATCAGCGGGGTAGAGGTCGTAGAAGGCATCTTAATACATCAGACATTCAGCTTTCAATGGCCATTCAAGATAGTCTTGAGACATTCAATCCTGTCAGGGTTCATACTATTTCCTCAAATGCCCAATCAATTTCCAGTCGTAGAGGAACAAGTGAAAAGGCATCTACTGCTAACCCTTTCGAGCTATTAGCCTTTACAGATTCTGAGCCATCTTCAAGATGCAGGCAAATCTCTGCAAGCGCCCTGCTGGAAGAATCTTCCTTTCCCCCGCTTCCCATGGCTCCAAGCAGCAGTGGACAAAGATTGAGAAATGCTGTTAGGTTAAGTGAAAACACAATGGCTGCCCGCCTGCGTCACCAGAACACTGTAAAAGTTCTCAGTTCTTCTCGAGCTTCACCAGCAGCAAGTAGACATACTAACTCTTCAGCTAGAATTTCCTGCCAGTCGAGGCCTATATTTGATTCTGGGCACATATTATCATCTAGTTCTCTAAGTGTTTCGTGGGATAAGCGGGCAACTAATGATAACACACCATCTAGTACTCAAAGCTATATTCAATCTAGAATCTCAACAACTAATGATCTTGTTTCATCCGTTAATCTTGCAAGTACTTCAAGCACTCAGAGTAAGACCAGTGAAGTCACCCACTCTTCTTCAGCTCCAAATCTTGTCCAAAAAGAACCTTTTGACAAAATTTCTAACTCTAAAGCTGAAATGGCGACTACAAGTGGACATCCACTGTTGAAAGTTGAAGATGTTCAATCTGCCAATAAGGCTCTTGTGGAAAAAATCCGTTCTGCATTAGAATTTGATGAGGAAAAATTTGCTGCATTTAAAGTAATATGTGTAGAATATCGCCAGGATTTAATTGATGCTGCAGAATATTTTGCTTATGTTCATCAGTTTGGCCTATCACATCTGGTTCACGATCTTGCTATGCTTTGCCCCAATGCTCAGAAGCAAAGAGATATCATTGAGATTCACAGGTATAATACAAGGATGGATGGTAACAATGAAAATGGCTTATGCATCAATAATGGTCGGCCCAAAAGTAAGAAAAGTTCAACGAAGGGCAAAGAGAAGTGCGAAAATAATGGGATCTGTGGCTCAGATAATGCTATGGCGGGAAGTCTGAGCTGTGGGATAATGAATTTGCAAGTAAATTGTAAACCTTCTTTGGAAGATGGGGTCTTATCAAAAGATACGTGCCATTCTGCAAAAGGAAAAGCAAAGATTGTGGTTGATGAACGAGCTAACTTAAATTCATTGACAGAGCCAAAGAAAGAAAATGATGCTCAGTTGGCTAATGGTAGCTCAGTGAAGAATGGGGGAGCAGGAGGGAATAAACCTCATAAAAAAATGTCGAAGTTCCTTAAAAATCGGCTTGGTGAAACTTCAGCTGCTGCGCTTCCAGACCCCAGTAAACACGGTATTGATCCTGGTGTGAATGAGAAAACATATCGCAAGAAGCAGCCACCTGAAATATTGCCAGTCTACGGAGTTTGGCAAAATGGGGGAGGCCGAAGACTCGTAGTGATGACCCAGAGAGACCGCAAAAAGTGATAATTGTATGGTCTCCATGGAAGTGCCAAATTGTAATTGCAGTAAACCAGGTGTCCAATGTATAAGGTCTTCTTGTAAAAGTAGTTTTTTTCTTCCTCCGCATGTCTCTGTGTGGTTTTCCCTATTTACAGTTCAACACCGTACTTTTTTAATTCTGGTAGAATTATAAGGGCGTAAACGAGTCGAGCCGAGCTTTAGCTAATTCAGGCTTGATTCATTTATAAACGAGCCGAGCTCATTAGGCTGCTAAGTGTTCGCGAGCTGTTCACGAACTTAAACGAGTCTAAACAAGCTAAAAAAATTTCTAAAAATACAATGTATAAATTTAAATTATTCAATAAAATAATTTAAAATAAATTATTTACTAAATAATTTATTATAAAATTATGATTTTTTTAATAATATATTTTTAAAATATTTAAATGAATAAAAAATTATATATTGTATATCTAAAATTAAATTATTAATATATTAAAATTGCGAGCCGGTTCGTGAGCCCTTCTTCGAGTTTGTTCACGAGTTTTCACGAGCCGAGCTTTGCATAGTTTGAGCTCGGCTCGTTTATTAAACGAGCTTCAATATACGAGCTCGAACGAGCTTTTAACAAGTCGAGTTCCGAACTGCTCGCGAGCGGCTCTGTTCATTTACACCCCTAGGTAGAAACATGGGGGATGGTCTTTTTCTATGGAGACTTGCAAAACATAAATAAAAAGTATATACCACATTAACACACCTGAAAAGGAGCAATAAAACTAAATAATCTATTTGCTCTTTTGATCAATTCAATAGAGTTTTTTTTTTTTTTTTTTTGGGTACTAAACATTGATAAATTGGTAGGTTGGTTGGTAGATTTTGTCCACAAGATATCAGAAAGTAGCAGTTGTTGCCTAGATGCTGGTGTTGTTAATTTGTTGATGGTGTATTTCTCCACCTGCATTACATTGTATTGTTTTGATGGGATTCCACTAGTGTCCTTGTTTTGATTTAAGGGATATCGTTTGAAGGTTCTGCTAAATTGTTTATTGTTTAGCAAGTTGATCTTTTTTTTTTTTAGTCAGAATCAGAATTTCATTCAAGATGAGAAAACATACAACTTGCATAGGGAAACACCTTTCCAATGAGCAATACAACAAGCTACTGATCCTAATAACACCAAATAAGTTCCTACCATCATAGTGGTTTTGCAAAAGAGGCCACATATAGTCAAACATTCAAAATGACTATGGATGGAATAGAACTAAAAGAGACTAAAATATGAGTCAATTGCACAGAATGCCATTAAACTTTTGACTCATAACGGGAATGCCACAACATTTCACTTTGTAACAACAAAATAATAATACTTTGAAAAGCTTGCACCCACTGCCACAATTACCATTTTCAAATGATTATTCCGGTAAAAATGTGACATGTCAGTCACTTAATCAATAAATAAATACAACAAGCTGAGAGAGAATTTTTTTCTCTATAAAATAAATACATGTCAGTCACTTAACCAACCTGACTAACCTAAGAAATTATCTCTCCTAAATTGAGAAAAAAATCAAAGTTTTTATGCTGAAAATGGAATTGACTGAATTTAAACTAAAATTGCAAAATTATGATTCTTGTTTTTGTATTATTTATCAGACCTGAGTTAATAAAAGATATGTTCTTGTTTTTGTATTGTTAAAATTACTACGCTGTGGAGGAGCTCTGAAGAGAACTGCTTACATATTTCTCACCTCCTTCATATTTTTCTAACGTAGAATCTCTATTCACACTTAATATCCTTACAAAATTAATATAATGAAATTCATCTTGTTGAACAAACAATTGTTGCTCTTCCTCAGAGCAAACTTCCCATGTCACAATATGAAATTCCTAGGTGAAATTAATGCTACAACCAGAAATTAAGAAGCAGAAAAATTTGTCCCTTTCAATTCAACTACTCAATGAATTATGTGTGCATGGAATCACATGAATTCCGCACAAACAAACATGCACATACCATTTTAGACATCCCCTAAGCTCTCCTGCTTCAGTTTCATGGACAAATCGTCTGACATTGCTTAGTAAAAGAAGGTGAGTTATTTACTTGTGTGGTGGTGTGACTACCTCTTTCTTTTAGTTTGTGTGCTCTTTTCTTTCTGAACAGCTCGAGGGACAAATGCAAGGCCACGAGTGTGGCGGCGACCAAAGCTGATAGAAGAAGGATACGAGTCTGAAGTGCTCGAGAGACCATGAACTCATCGAGCTCGGGATCAGCTCCTAAGCATGTGGTTGCACAGTCTCCTTTGTAAATATCATTATCTCACCGGATTTCATCCAAGAAACCCGCAATCTTTGGTGGCGCTCCTACTTAATAAAACACCAGAACAAACGAAGAAAAAATAACACTTCAAGATCGTGATGGCTCCATTCAAATTAAACGACACCTCAGTTTTGCTTTTAACTGCAACAACAACGTTCAGAGACTCAAAGATCAAGCTGAGCAGTTGAAGAACGAACAAGACAGGTATCCATGAGAAACGGAGAAACGGAGAAGAGATCTATGATAATGTTACGAAATGGCTCAGCAAAGCAGAGGAAGCCATCGGATACGCTAAGAAAAGTATCCATGAGAAACCATTGGATTGTGTCCTAACCTAAAGAAGCAGTACCAGCAAGAAGAGGCGAGAGAATTGAAAAAATAGAAGAAGAGGAGAGCAAAGGGAAGAGGAGAGGAATTTTTCTGGGCTCTCGTTATCATTTAAGTGGCGATACAAGTGAGAGAAGAGAGGTAGGTGAAAAATAATAAATGCTACTTTGACAAGTGCTGACATAACATTTAAATAAAAAATTTTGGTGATTAAGTGACTGACATGTCACCATTTTACCGGAATAATCATTTGAAAACGGTAATTATGGCAGTGGGTGCAAGCTTTTCAAAGTATTATTATTTTGTTGTTACAAAGTGAAGTGTTGTGGCATTCCCGTTATGAGTCAAAAGTTTAATGGCATTCTGTGCAATTGACCCCTACTTAAATCTATAATTAGT
>CATIWO010012834.1:0-15257 GCA_949673435.1 Macaranga tanarius | reverse complement strand
ATAAACAAAAAATTTAATTTCTTAAAACTACTAATATTATTGGTGAATAATTAAATTTTATATTAATATAATATATTATTTAGTTTTTAAGTTTTACAAACTATAAATAAATTATATTTTAAATATTAAATTTTTATTTTTATTTTTGCTAAAATATAGATTAATTTGTTAAATATTAAAAATATGAGGGAGGTATATGTAAATATGTAAGGGGTCTTTCTGCAGCCTGTCAAAATATAGGGAGCTAATTGTAACTAATTTATTACCAAAATCAACTTTTGGCTATAATTGCAACTAATTTATGAAATTATGCTAGATATGCCAAAATTTAAAAAGTAAGCTAAAATTGCACTAATTCATAAATGTTTAAATTTTTTTGACCAATTGACCTTTTTAAAAAAAAATTGAAATAACTAATTAATAATAAACTGCATATAATATAATTTTATGATTAAAATTTAATATTGCATTAACATTTTATCAATAATATAAAAAATGTAATATTAGTCCAAAAATATTAAAATATAAGGGTATAAAATATATAAAAAATTATAAGAAATAGAATTATTATACATTTCTTTTATTTTGAAAAAAAACAAACTTTTGAGTTCAAAAAAAAACAAATTGTTGACCTTTGACCACCGTTGATATTGACATCTTCACAAACTGGTATCAACGGCTCTGACTTTTCCAACCTTCTTCTTCAGTCGGGTCTCCTTCTGCACTTTCTCCATCTCCATTTACATATTCTTTTCTGCCCACTGGGTTTCAAAAAGTTACCTTTTTTATCCTCTTCATCTGTGTTGTTCAATTTAGCTTCCATAATAAACTATTTGTAGCTGACCTTGATGCTGTATGCATAGCTGGGTACTTTTGTATTATCATAATTCACTGGTAAGTTTGTTATGTTCTTCTTATAAGCTACCTAATAATTATTTGAGCTGTTCTTTAAGAAGTTTGATTCGTTGGTGGGTAGCTTAGCTTTGCATTTGTTTCTTTATTTCACTCTTTAATTAGTATAGTAATCTGAAAAGTTTACAACTTTAGATGAATATGGATCCCATCTTGAGAGATTATTCTACTTCAGTGAATGGAATTCAATTAGGAAGTCAACCTGTGTCTGTTTGTTCTAATCAGAGTCTTGTTGCACCTGGACACACATTTGAAAATCCCTTTAAAGATCACACTTTTACTGAGTTTCCTTACCATCCTCCCAATTTGAAGCCAAGTAATTCAAACCCGGATTCAAATGGTAAGCATGAAGAGGATTCCCCAGAAGATTGTGATTTTTCTGATACAGTTTTGAGATACATTAGCCAGATGCTTATGGAGGAAGATATGGAGGAGAAGACTTGTATGCTTCAGGACTCTTTAGATCTTCAAGCTGCTGAGAAATCATTTTATGATGTTCTAGGCAAGAAATACCCTCCTCAACCCGAACCAAATAGAAGAGCTTCTGTCAGTCAAAATGGTGATGATCCATTTGATAGTTTCTCTAGTAATTGCAGGTCAATTAGCTATTTAGATGATAATGTTTGTGCTCAGAATCTGAGCCATTACAGTTCCTTGCAACCACAAACCATTAGAGTTGCTTGTTTCCAATCATCTTATGGCTCTTCCAATAGTGTAATCACTAGTACAGATGGGCTTGTGGACTATCCTTGTACTGCTTTTCGAACCCCTGATTGGAATAATGAGAGCCAATCCATTTCGCAGTTTATCAGAGGGGCTGAGGAGGCTAGCAAGTTTCTTCCCAATGGTGACGACTTGTTTCGTAATATTGAGGTCAACAGGTTCTTATATAAGGAGCCAAATTCACAGATTAGTAAGGTTACAATCAAGAAAGAGAGTGAGGATGGTGGAGAGTACTCGCCTGTCATGCAAAGGGGAAGGAAGAATCCACATAGGGAGGATGGAGATGCAGAAGATGAGAGGAGTAGCAAGCAACCAGCTGTTTATGCTGAATCTGACATGGAAGAGCATGTGTTTGATAAATTGTTGCTCTATGCTTCTGGAGAAGGTGAAAAAGATTTCTCAGATCTTTGTAAGTCATTGAAGAATGCATCAATAAAGTGTAAGCAGGATCTGCAATCAGAGAGATCCAATGGTAAAAAAGGTAGAGGTAAGAAACATAAAGGGAAAAAGGAAGTGGTGGATTTGAGAACCCTTTTGATTAATTGTGCACAAGCTATAGCAGCTGATGATAGTAGGAGTGCAAATGAATTGCTGAAGCAGGTCAGGCAGAATTCCTCTCCTTTCGGTGATGGGAATCAGCGACTGGCTCATTGCTTTGCTAATGGTCTTGAGGCACGCTTGGCATGTACTGGTAGCCAAATTTACAGAGGCCTCGTTAGCAAGAGAACATCTGCCGCTAATGTCTTGAAAGCTCACCATCTTTTTCTTGCTGCATGCCCTTTCAGGAAGCTCACTAATTTTGTCTCTAACAGGACAATAAGGGATCTGTTAGCAAATTCAACAAATCTTCACATTATAGATTTTGGTATCCTTTATGGTTTCCAATGGCCTACACTTATTGAGCGGCTTTCATGGAGACCAGGAGGACCACCAAAGGTTCGGATTACTGGAATAGAATTTCCCCAACCTGGCTTTCGTCCAGCAGAACGAGTTGAGGAAACTGGCCTCCGTTTAGCAACTTATGCTAAGAAGTTCAAGGTGCCATTTGAGTACAATGCCATAGCGAAAAAATGGGAAACCATAAAACTTGAGGAACTTAAAATTAATAGGGAAGAAGTCATTGTTGTTACCTGTTTTTATCGGGCTAATAACTTACTTGATGAAACAGTAGCAGCAGACAGTCCCAAAGACGTTGTTCTTAGACTAGTAAAGAATATTAATCCTAATATTTTCATTCATGGAATAATTAATGGGGCCTACAGTGCCCCGTTCTTTGTTACACGGTTCCGAGAGGCTCTATTTCACTTCTCTTCATTGTTTGATATGGTTGACACTATTATTCCCCGTGAGAATATGGAAAGGATGCTGATTGAGAAAGAAATCATTGGCAGGGAGATAATGAATGTTGTGGCCTGTGAGGGCTCGGAAAGAGTGGAGAGGCCAGAAACATATAAGCAGTGGCAGTTCCGTTCCTTGAGGGCTGGGTTTGTGCAGTTGCCTTTTGACCGAGAGATTGTAAAACAAGCAGCTGACAAATTGAGGAAGCTTTACCATAAAGATTTCCTAATTGATGAGGATGGTCGGTGGCTGTTGCAAGGATGGAAGGGGCGGATCATCCATACACTATCTGCCTGGAGACCTACATAGGAAGCTTGAAAGCATGGTTATCCTACAATTGTGGTTTTTCAACTTTCTTCTGTGGTGGTATGAGCTAGACAATTTAGAATATAAGGTATTGCTGTTGTAACATTTTATCTTTCCCTCTCTTTTTGTTGCAATCATCATACATGCTAATGATCCATTATATATTCAACTTGGCTAGCAAATCTAGTAGGTGATTTTGATGGTCAACTGACATATGAAGGAGTGCAACAACTACCATTGATTGAGCAAAATGAAGGCTAACCAATTCACTTCTGCAAGTAATTCACCGAGGTATCACCAATAGTAATTTGAATTTCCATTCTTTTGTTGGATAAGAAGACTGGAATTTCTTCTATTTATTGAACTGAGAAACATGGAAAGTTTTAAGTTCTGAGAAATTCACAAACTCGATTATGTTTATAGCTCTAATCTTTGATCAAGCTCCCCCAGTGCAGTAGGCAGTTGGCAAAGCTAAGTGTTGTAAAATGTACATAATCATGATGACATGTTAAAGAGAAGAAAAAAAAAAGGGGCAACTCAGCTCAAAGAACAGTTCAAGCAATAGCCTGTCAATGGGTATTTTGCATTAATAGAGAGTCTCCTGTCGGAGCTTCTTGAAAGTATTTTCTGGTTCGGCGCAAACAAGGGTGACTAATTTTGACAAAAAGCTTCATTTCTGTACTGACCTGACCATAATAATTGTAGGGAGCTGTGATATATCAATAATGAGAATTGCTGATGCGTACCTTTAGGTCAGGATGGTGATTGGTGTTGTTTCCCTCTTCAACAATAATACATGGCAGATTTTGTACATACATACATATGTATATACACACACATAAAGTTCTGGTCCAAGATTTTATGATTGAATTTTGTTCTAGTTTACGAATTATTATTTATGCAACAGTTAATTTCTCTAGATAATTTAAGGAAAATTTGATGATTTTTGAAACAATAGGAACTAAAATGTATTCAAGGCAACATGCTAATATATTTTCCACCTTTTGCTTGTTTAAAAGAAAACTTTGGGACGGCTGATCCATTATCATCCAGTATACTCTTCATATGAGGAGCTGGCCTTCATGTTTCTACATATAGTAGCCAAGACTGTATTAACTTGATTGAATTTGTGAAGTAGTGCAAGCAATCACAAAGTTCAAATATATACTGTACTTGGCCATCAGCATCAGGTAACTAAGCTATGTATGTAAATAGAACCAATACATCCATCTCCGAGTACATTTGGTTCATTTAAAACATTTTGTTGCTGATTGAAGCTCCGGCACATTCTACATTTTAGCCCATGCATGCAGGAGCCTTGTATTTCTTAGCAGGGCTTCTTCTTCTGGACATGTCTTATTTGTTGCATCGACCAGCGGCATGATCCGCAGACTGGCTTCGGAAGCTGCTGGAGAAAAGTCTACTGAATAAATGGGCAAAAAAAGTACAAAAAAGCAGTTGATTCTGCAGAAGAATCAAACACTGGATGATTCTTTAATTTTGGTTAGAAATTAATTGTTTCATTTTTTAAAAAAAATCTTGGTTAGAAAAGTTGTTTTTGGATTAATTGTTTCAGTTTCTTATTGACTGTTTTACTGAGTTTGTGTTTGTTACATTGTTTTGGATTATATTAATTATTATTTGGGTCTTCCTTGTTTTACTTTTTTTTGGGAAATATATACTGATATAAATATGCTTTAATTCACTGATTGATTTTTGCTTCATTTCTGATGTTCTTAATTACTGAATGAATTTTGTTTTTCTTTTAATTGTAATTATTAACAATGTTTTGATTTTTTTTTTTTTTTTTGATATTTGAGCTTTCATTGCAATTTCTACTCAAAATCACTAGAAACAAGTCTAGTATCTCCATTTTTCATGTTTGATTATCAATGCTGACTGGAGGAATACATGTTCTGATGTTCTTTGTTCTTTTTCTTTTTTCTTTTTGAATTCCAAGGAAACTCGAGAAAGATTTACCAGGCAGAAGAACTCATCATGTCTGCCATCAAGTACTTAAGTACATTGAAGATACTGTAGTTGATGGAAAATGTGAATGATGTTAAAGAGGCTATCAATAAAGGCGATGCTCGCTTTGGAACTTTTGCCTTGTGGTTAATATGGAATTTAACTGGGGTTAATTGTGGCTTGCATGTCACTGATGTCATTAATGCATCTCGAACCATGCTCATGAACATCAAACCCCTTGGATGGGATCAGTCCACATTACAAGCTTGGGGAATTCCTGCTGAAATTCTGCCCAAAATTTTTAGTAACTCTGTGGTTATTAAAAACATTGCAAACGGGTGACCAGTTACTGGTATTCCTATTGCAGGGTGTCTCAGTGACCAGCATGCTGCAATGCTAGGACAGGCTTGTAAAAAGGATGAGGCCAAAAGCACTTATGGGACTGGTGCTTTCATAGTTTGGAGCACAGGCGATCAGATAGCATGACATTTTAACTATTGTGGCTTATAAGCTTGGTCCAAAATCGTCTGCTAATAATGCTTCAGATGGTTCAATCGCTATTGCTGGCTGGAGCTGCAGTTCAGTGGTTTAGGGATGGCCTTGGGCTAATGAGTAGTGCAAGTGAGATTTGGGAACTTACACCTGGTTGACTCAACTACTAGGGTTTGAAAACGGGGTTATGAAATTTTTAATCGCATTCTACCATCAATTACAACTCTGTGTTGCTTGTAGAACATCATCATAGAAATAGTTACTGATTTCTCAGGAATGAGGAATGTTGTTTAATATGGTAGGAATTCCTCTCAATTTATCCTGTAGAAAACTAAAGAAAAATAAGAGAAGATATGCACCATCACTTCTAGTGGCTTTTCTTAACGCCAAAACACATTTGAAGCAAGAAAAATTTTACTCATCAGATTCTACAGTTCATAGTTTAACCATATATACTTGGCTAGCTGATGCTTGAGTAGAACTGCTCTTGCTTTTAGGTGCTAGCTTTTCTGAATGGAGGATTCAAAAATGATTAAGAGCATGGTCGGATCACATAAATTGAAGTTAACAATTCAAGTATAGTACGAAGTCATTTAATCGTAGGCATGTACAAGTCACATAAATCGAAGTTAACAACTTGAATACGTACAACTCATTTAATTGCAAGGCTGAGATCGAAATTTCACATACACATAATGGTCACTCGGTTTTTGAATATGTACATAAATAATGATAAAACTGAAGCTGCCAACTTGCAAACAAGCATAGAGACATGTCTTTAACAAGTTCAATTAGTAATAAGATAATATAATCATAATGTTCCAAGAATATTAACGCAGAATGTAGTGCTTACTGATGTACTGGTATAGGCTCTGAAAAGAATCATGAGGTCCCCCTCATGACAACAGTATATATTATTATGATAGTTGCTGCGATCTGAGATATTAAAAGAATGGATTCTAGCAAATGAATGTAATGAAAAAATTAATTCCAAAATTTTCCACAAAGCATGCATAAATAAGAATGGCATAGGAGGAAAAAAGCCAGTTATCAGAAGCCATTCATCCTTTCCGATCCTAAAATAACAGAACCTATTCCTATTAAGAATACCTTGTCTCCAATTTGCGTTCTTTCACTCTCCAACAATAATCAAATGGAGAAGCATGAATCTGTTTAATGGGACAACACCCTGTTTTAAAACTGATTAAGCAAAAAATGTTACATTGATTTCCTCAAAATTTATTTTCCTGAAATTGATACTCATTACCAATTTCCACCGACCATTCAACCATAATCTGATCTAAAAACCAAAGAAAATCGAGGCATCACTGTTATGCAGCAAAAGAAGCTTGCTTTTTTCCTTTCTTGTTTTCATGAGACTTCTCCCCTCCCTTTATCATTCTTGAAAGGATATCAGCCTGCTTTGTGTTTCCTTCTTGGTTGAGGCTTTTGATCAAATCCTCGCAGCTACTCCAATCTGAGACCCCTCCTTTTTGCATGATTTTACACAGTATTGAATATGCATTCAGTGTCTTCCCACAAGCTAAGAGAGCATCCAACACTTTATCATAGCTTTTAAAGTCTACATTGAAGTCCCTCTCCAATGCAAAATCTAGCAACTTAAGAGCAGCAATGGTTTTGCCTTTCTCACTAAGAACAGAGAGAAGATCATCAAAATTGACGTGACACCCACTAGGCATTAGTAGCTCAATTCGTCCAAGAGCTTCCTCCACATGACCTCTCATGAGGAGAGCTTCCAAAATCTTAGCTACCAAATCCATATTCTCCTTCACCCCCTTCTCCACCATACTCTTCATAACACGACTAGCAGTCTGAACTCTTCCGTCTTCAAACAGGCTCTTCATCACTGATCTGAATACAGATGAATCTGGAACATGCCCATCTTCAAGCATACCATCCAAAGCTGTTTTGGCATCAGCTGGCTCACCTTTCCTCAAGTAGCTCTCGATGAGCAACCTGTAAGCATCTGCATCTCGGGGAACCCCTCTTTTACCCATGATCTTGAGAATTTCATAGGCAGAATCAGGTGATCCTTCTTTTGCATGACCACAGATCAAATTATTAAAGGCAAGTGGATCCTGAACGCCCCTTTTCATCAACTGTCTGAAAAAGACTTCAGCTTTTCCTGTTTGCCCATGACTACATAAATACTGAATCATTGGGTTGTAAGCATTGGACTCTATTTCCAATGTACTTTGTGGCCTCAAAATAATTTCCTTCTCAATAAGCTTGTCCAACAACTTCACTGCCCGTTCATACTCCTCAGCCTTGCAGAAATTTTCTATTAAGACACCATAATGCCCAGCCTCTGTTGGTATGTGCAGTTGCATCATTGCCTTTAGCACATCCTCAGCAGCTCTCAAGTTCCCAGCCTTGCATTGGAAAGTTAACAATCTCATAAAAATTGAATTATCCTTTGGAGCAAGATGCCTTGCCACCATCTCCACCAAAATATCTTTAGCCTCGGTCATTTTCCCAGCATCACAAAGACCCGGCAACAAAGTCGAATAAGTATGAGCATTAGGTATAATATTGAACGATTTCATCTCCTCAAGCAACCTCAACCCATCATCCACTCTATCCACCGCGACATAACCTTTGATCATAGTCGTATAACTAATAACTGTGGGAGCTATATTCTTCCCCTTCATCTCGACAAACAACTTCTCCGCCTCCTCCATCTTTTTAAACCTATAATACCCATTTATCATAGTATTATAAGTAACCACATCAGGGGAGATCCCTCTACCCTTCATATCCTCGTAAAACCTCGTAGCAGTTTCCAACCTCAAAGATAAAAAGAAACCCCAGAGCATAATATTATAGGTATGTCTAGTCGGCTCAATCCCATCACTCAACATCTTATTAAACACCCTTTTAGCCATCATATACCTTCCTCTCCTTAAAATAACCTTAAACAAAGCATCAAAACTCTTAATACTTCTCTCAACACCCAATTCACTCATTTTATTAAATATCTTAACAGCTTCTTGAACTATCCCAGCTTTGCCATAACTCTCAATCAAAACCACAAACATATCCTCATCCCATTCAACACCCTTTTTAGGCATATCCAAAAGAATACAGCGAGCATGATTAAGCTTTGAAGCACGACCAAGAATCTCAATAATCTTCATATGGGTCTCGCGGTCATGTTTAAACAGACCAGACCGCTCCACCCACCTGAAGAACTGGAGGGCGTGCTCGGAGTTACGAGCAGCATGAAGAACATTATAAACTAATGAATGATCAAATTCAGAAACCAAATCACGAATTGAATTCTGTAAACGGGTCGTCCAGGCCCTGTTAGCCATCATTTTACAGATTGTATCTTCTAATTTTTCTGGGTTTGGACGCTTACCTCGAGGGATTCGCTGAAAGGGATTCTCTTTAGCTGCTTCTCGTTCTGCTGCCGCTGCAGCATTATTCGATGTCCCAGAGTTGGGATCGGAGATTTGGGTTGCAGAAGGGATTGAATCTGTGCAAAAATGAAGTGAGATTCTGGGGATAATTAGATTAACCCGAGCTCTGAAGGACTTAGAGAGCGACAGGTAGGCCATTTTCAATGGGAAACAGAAGGTGCACAACGTCTAGATTTATGGGTTCTCTTATTCTTCTTGCTAGTTTTTATCCACATTACCATACATCAAAGGGAGAAGGGAGAGGGGAAGCAGAGTGAGTAAAGAGGTAGGGTTTTAGTCGTTGGTGGCTTTCAATTTCTGGGGTTTATATTCATTTCTGGGCTATATGAATATGGGCTACGAAAATTTTCAAGCATGCAATGAACTACTCTTTTGGGTACATGCGAATGCGATATGTTGTTTATAATGAGCTGATATATATATATATATATATATATATTTTTTTTTTTTTGACCATCAAACCATAAATTTCAAAAAAGCTGATATATATTATTTTAGTGACAAAAGTTTTTACAAAAAAATTGTTGGTATGATATTCTTTACAAGATCTTATTTTACAAATTTTAATTATTTTTAAATTATATACACTTAATTTAAATTGTATCGAGAATGCCAAATATAAATTATATATAGTTGTCGTTAACTCATGAAATAAAATGTGATATAATTTTCAGAAAAATTGCTAACTTAGTTTACTCAATATTTAAGACAATTTTCAGGTTTTAAGATGAATTCCCAGGTTATAAATTCTCAATATTTTTTTTTTTTTTGTCTGTTTAAAGCTTTGTGGGCTCCTGGGAGAGCGGGGGGAAGGGAGAAATAAACTCCCGCCCTGCTACCTGAATATCCGGTGTTAAACTCCACACGGAAAGGGTATTAGCCGGTGTTAACCCCACACGGAAAGGGCATTGTTGTATTGACGTTTTAATGGCTTTTTTTTTCCTTTATTTAGTTACGCTAACTTTGATTTTTTGTTTCTTTTTCAATCTTAAGATTTCCATAACAAGTAAGGTTTATAATTACTGTTGTTTAGTCTGTGATATTTTGAATAAACCTTATTGTTGTATGTTTAATGCTATTTTATATTGTTAAAAAAAAAAAAGTTGTGATATAATATGTTATGTTAATTTTTGCAAAAAGTGTAGCTTTTCTCTGCAACGCAATTGTTGTTTAAAGGAAAAAAAAAAAAAAAAATTTGAGTATGATTGTTTTTTTTTTCTTTAGCTCTTACCACCCAACAGTGCTTATTGCATTTGCCACTAGAAAAAGTGAAAATGGGAAACATCCTCACTGAATTAGGGAAGACCACAAGTGCATCATCAGGAAGGAGGCTTGCAAGAGATCCAGGAGTGTAAAAGGAATGCGTATATAAATAGAAACTTCAATATCACAAATTGAGTGATGCACTTGTTCTCCAAATGCCACACCTAAACACGTTAATTCAAAACAAATTTTGAAGTATTATGGAATGAGAATTACTACTTTTGTGAAAATATGTAATTTTGATAGTTTAAGAGCCTCCTAATTCTGTTTGGTAAGTTCTCATATTTGCAACTATAATTATTTATATTCTTTCAACTTATGTTTTGAAAGACATATAGTAAATGTATAACAATGGTTTCTGTATTCGGCTTAGCATCCATTGATTGGAGATCAGCCCATAAAGCATTCTTTCAAGAGCACTTCAAATTTATACATGTGTACAGCTGTTGTACCACCAGTGTCATTATATCATGAAAATGAAAACACCATAGTTATAATTCCCAGCTGAAGAAGTCTGCTCAAAACATCAACAAGATTCACACTACCTCCATCTCTGGTCCTGGTTTACGAAAGGGTGCCCGGTTCTGGTTTAGGAAAACATGGTGAGCGCATGGATCTTACTTCAAAGCAATCTTTGGAGTTTTCCCTCATCCATACAGGTCTTACAAGAAAATAGGATTTCATATATATTACAATTTACATATCCCTGGTAAGCTGATACCAGTGGCTGACGCAGGAGCATTGGCTTTCAATTGTTCTTTTACACAAGGTCAAAACAGCAATAGTAGATACCTGAAAAGATCACAGTATCCCACTCTTCAAGATGAAATTTTTCGTCAAACTATCATGGAGGATCAAACCAGACCCACCTTAGGAAGGGAAAAAAAAAAAACAATGTGAACAGTTTCAATGTTACTGCAAATGACAACGGGCTAATATAATTAAATAAATATCTAAATGCCAACCAAAGATTGTTCAACAAAAATAAACCACAATCAAAGCATTTAGACTCTAGTTTTCCATAGGACACAACTCATAAAATGTATTTGTTTAGAACTCACTGAGATATACCTAACATTGCAGCATTAACTAAGTCATAGAGTAATCGTTCCATCATGAAAGTGTTGGAATATGGAAAAGGCCACCTAGTTTCAATGTTGTGCAGAAGTGCATCAGACATTGGATGTCAGATTTCAATACGGTGCAATGGTTGGTGCAGTGAATACTATCCTTTTCAGAAACCTAACCATAAAGAAACAAAAGCTGATTCGATTGACTCAAATCTGGTAGACAATGAACATTCTGTTCTCTTTATTTTGGCCTATGCCTACGATTAGATGAAGAGGAAGTAATATCACACTTGTTAACCCTTATTTTGGCATATGCCTATGATTAGATGAAGAGGAAGTGATATCACACTTGTTAACCAAAGAGTTACAGACCTAATAACACTCGAGCCCTTATTGCTCTATGCTAAAAATATGTAATCCCTTATTAAGGCCTTTATATTGCCATTGTGACTTGGTGGAGCCAACCTCAAAGGAGCTTCCTTTTGTGGAGGCTTAGACACAAGTTGAACTTGGTCTTCATGCAAAAGGACAGGCCACCAAATTTACATGAGTTATAGTCTGATGCTCTAGGCGCATGGCTGAATTCAAGTTACCTTAGGGAACAGTATCGAGAATGGGGATTGAAGTCTACTGATTTCTATCTGAATGTTAAAGAGAATTGAAGTTAAAACTGAGACCTAGAATTACAACTTGAATTCTACTATAGACTTCAACATACAAGATCACTCATGCCAATTCGGTCACCACTTTTGACAACTTGGCAGCAAAGTGAATTAGAGATCACTGCCTTTGCAAGAAGGCCAAGATCTATGAATTTGGCAGCACACAAATTAACCATCAAATAGCATTTAGTGTAAGATCACTTTCCAACGAATTCTTATCATTTGGATCCAATAAATAAAGTTTGTTTGATTGATTGTTATTTTACCATATATATTTTGCGAGAGGTGAGCTTATCAGGGTGTTCCTAGGATTAGGGTGTACTTGTGTTTTTGCCTATTTCAAGTTTAACAGAGTGGATTTCATTTTCACTTTGGTTGTTAATGTATGCTTAGGCCAAAAGCTAGCATAATTATTTATTAACATCCTTGAGAAAATTCATCTGCATTAGTACTAAAGCATCCATTGTCTTGATAGCTGAAAATCTTTTATTCCTTCAAGATGAAACATCGAACATCTTTGAACTTTACGAAATGAACTTACAAACTCAAAAGTAAAAGAAAAAGAACCTCAATTATAGCAAGGGAAGCTCCAGAAACATCAAAAGAATACAATGTCTCATTCTTCAGGTGGAGCTGTCTCATCAAACCATCGCGGAGGATCAAATCCAGACCCACCTAAACAAAGTAAAACAAATAATTAACAACTGACAAATGAGAGCAAAAATTATAGAATATTTTATTTGAAAGCAACAAAAATTTACCGAGGGGATTACAGCGACAGAGACGCCAAGCAGTCAAGATAGTGCCTTTAGCAACACCATACTTCTTGTAAGCAATCATAGAATACTCACTACACGTTGGAACATACCGACAACTATTTGGTAACAATGGGGAGATTTCCCCTGCATTGATTTTTACACAACATTTCACAATACTCACAATCATTTCACTTAATTATTGGCAAGCAAGCAGAAGATATAGCAAATAAAAATTCAATAAGAATCAACAGAAACTTACTTTTGTAGAATTTGAGCATAGATAATGCAGCTTTAACTCCAAAGCTGCTAACTTCCTCATCATCTGATTATTTGAACATAAAAAAAATACCCAAAAAAAAAAAAAAAAACCCATTTCAATTTAAATTTGAAGTTCAATTTTGGAGACATAGAAGAATAAAAGAAAAAAATGTAAAATTACCCTGTTGGTTGCTTTGATGAGAGTCTGTGTTCAATTTATTGATGACAAGGGAGCGGCTGGAATGCTTTGGCCTTGGGGTTTTAATAGAAATAGGAAAGGTGGAGCTACGGCTTACAGTTGTTGTTGGAGAAGAATTGAGAGCAGTAGTTAGCGACTGAGTCTGAGGTACAATCGCTGCCATAGAATAGACGAGAGTGGTTGCGGATACATACTGTTTAACCTTTTTAATTTTTATTATTTTAGAATTGCACTATTTTTTTAACAATTAAATTTTATAAAATAATTTTTTTAATTTTTATTTCTAATGAATTATGTCATTTTGATAATTAAATTTTATGAGAAAATTCTTTAACTTTAATTTTTAATCTTAATATTATTTTAATGAATATGTAATTATTACGAAAAATATAGATAAAAAATATAAAAATATATTATTTATTTGTAATATCAAAAATAAAATATTTTTGTAATTTTAAGTTTTAAATGTAAAAAATTAATTTTGAAAAATTGACTAATAGAAAATTATTTTGATTAATGAATAAGACTAATGAGAAATATTTTTAAAATTTAATTGTAAAAAAAAATTTATTGATTTTAATTGTAAAAATGATATTATTTTGTACAAGGGTGCCTCTGTTAGATAATTTGGTTACCTCTTGAAAAAAAGTTCACATCCATTCTACATGTATTAATCTTCACTCTTCACAACAATTTTGTTTATGAAGAATGTTGTTTTTACTTTTTACTATAAAGGAAGATAGTAGAATAGCAAATTGATAGCAGATTGATAGCAGTGTTTTCTGCCGTCGATAGTAGAATTTATCAGTTCTGTCCTCTACTAATCTTCTTCTCTTTTCTTCAGTCTTCCATTGTGAACATTTTATCTTGGAATTGCCAAGGTTTGGGCAACCTTTTACAGTAAAAGTGCTCAGAGATTTGATCAACAAATCCAAGTCCCAGTTAGTTTTTCTTATGGAAACTAAGCAGAGTACTTCTTATATGGAATTATTGAGGACTCGATTTGGATTTGATGTTGGGGTATATGTAAAACCCGTAGGTGCATCTGGAGGGTTAGGGCTGTGGTGGAGCAGTGAGTGGGGGATCCAAGTGATGCAAATGTCAAGAAATTTCATTGATATTATGGTCAGGAAGCACTTGGCATTTTACTGGGGTATATGGTGAGCCAAGGAAAAATAAACGATATGAGGTATGGAATTAAATTCGATCTTTGAGTTTAAATTCTTCAGTTCCCTGGTTACTAATTGGTGATTTTAACTCATGTGCTACTCTTACTGATAAAATTAGGGGAAATGATCTTTGCTCAAGCCAATCAACTCAATTTCATGATTTGCTTGATGATTGTCAATTAGTAGACCTAAATTTCAAGGGGGGAAGGTATATTTGGCATAACAGACAGATCGGAGCAAGGAATATACAAGCTCAGTTGGATAGAGCCTTGTGTAATTCTGAATGGAGAATTTTATATAGTTATGCTCAGGTTTTTCATGAGCCTTTCTTGGGTTCAGATCATAGACCTCTGACAGTATCCTTGGAAGGTAACCTGCAACACAGAAGGAGGGCATTCAAATATGAAGCAAAGTGGGAAAATGATAGAGACTGGCGCAGGGTTATTGAGAATACTTGGAAATAAGAGGTGGGTAGTACAACCTTTTCACCCATTTTATAGAAGATGCAAATGTTGGGTTACGGGCAGAACATACCAATCAGATTGGAACATGAATGCAGCGGAAATTAAAATTTTATAACCCTTAACCCACCAAGGATCACATGCGTATCATAAAAATCGAAGGAAGGGTAAACGAAACTTACCTCTTGTAGATCGATTCGTCAAGCCTTCAAGTACTACGTCTTGATTTATTCGG
>CATIWO010012798.1:0-11949 GCA_949673435.1 Macaranga tanarius | reverse complement strand
TATAAAATAGAAATAAATATTATATATTTATATGAATGAGTTTGATAATTATATAAGGTCATAAAATAAAATTCTTTACAAAAAAATTAATATGTTTTTACAAAGAAAAATAATTTTAAAAGTTAAAATTTTATAAAAAGTGCAATTAAATAGGATATTTCAAATATTTTAATTATTAAAGAGCTATTACAAGTAGAGAATAATTATGTCATTTGAATTTAAAAAAATAGCAAAAAAAATTGAAACAGATAATTTATCGATAAATTTTTTATTTTTTTGATAATTTATATGTTTGTATTTAACATTTTTATTTTTTATAATTTTTTTTTTGAATTTTTTCACTTTTTTTAATTTATATTACATAATTACTTTCTATTTAAAATATCTACTTAATAATTAAAAGATTCAAAATATTCTATTTAATCACACTTTTTATAAAACTTTTTACTTTTTAAATTATTTTACTTTGTAAAAACATATTTATTTTTCGGTAAAGAATTCTATTTTATGAAAAAATCAAATATGTCCTTATTTCTTTTTTATAATCTAATATCAATTTTGGTTCTTCAATTATTTATTTTATATTCAAAAATTAATCTTTTTGAAAATAAATAATATATTTAGATTTACATATTAAATATAAAATATAAAAAAAATTAAATATTAACCTATTATATTGAAGTAAATTTTAAAATACATATTCAGATAATTATAAAAAATTGTATCAAAATCAATAAAAATTTATAACTAAATAATGAAATTCATTGTGCCTAAAATTTTAACTAAGAGTCTACATTTTTTAGCTAATGTTTCTATTATTTAGTTTTTCATTTTTATCTTTTGGCATTTTTAATATTATTTTTTAAAAAAATATTCTGTATTTTGCTATTTTTTTTTATTAAAATTTATTTAACAATATTTATATTAATTAATATTTTATGATTTTTTTATTTTAATTTTTTAAAATATATTTTAAATATAATGTAATAAATTATGTATGAAATGGTAATTGTAAACAATGAATATATTTCTTATTCACAAAAGAAATATATTGTGACACTCCTCCCACCGGTACCCACGTCAATTAGACACAAGGATAGTCTATCACATGCGGAGTGTCAACGTGGGAAAACGTCACTTCTAGAATACATAATTACTCTGACTCATCCAAATACATTATTGGGGTTAACAGCTTATTTGCTAACCATTCAAATCTCACAGTTATAATAACTATATAAATACATCAACCAATATTTAAATAACAACATCAAATGGTAATAAAACATAATAATATACATAAAAATTGTTCAGCAGAGAGGGAAGATACAGGGAGAGGACTATCAAGAATATACAAATAATACACTAAAATATCAAAATAGCCCAAAAAGCCCTAAGGGTGGTAGCCTAACTACCCCTAGGATGATCTGCCAATACATATGTATACCCAAAATAGCAGCTATCATCCTAAACACACATCCCTCATCCAGTAAAAAAAAAGTTGGTTCAGCAGCAGTGGTTAAATCTAAGATAAAGTGACTTGGACATCGGGGTCGGTCACGTGGAACACGACGATAATATCCATCCTTAATTTTAAATCTCCAAGTACGGGTTATGTATCGTAACACTATCGACTCTGTGGTCACCTGAAATGATAAAACCGCATCCGGGTCGTGGTGAATATAATAGATAATCTCAGTCTCCTCTTCCTGAATGTCTAACATCTGGGAAACCCAGTGTACTGCCATTGTACTGTATAACTATTTACAGGCGACTAAGCTGAAAGTAAAACTTATTTTACAAAGGGAGTGGTGAGTATTTTCGTAGATAATACCCACTGAGTAGACTAAATAAATACTCCCGGTAATTAATTAAGCAAGTAATTCAAATAATAATAATTAAAGAAAAATAATTTTTAAATCATATACATTCCAAACATGTTTATCGTATCACAATCGAATCATTTTAATGAAATATAATCATATCACAAAATAATTTATTTGAACAGTATATTTATATTTAATATATATTAGGTTGCTATCAATGTGATGAGTACCAATCAATACATTGAAGGTTCAAATCAGGTATGCATACCGACCTAAATAAAACCACTCGGATTAACCCCAAAGGTTGTTATAATCTCGAGCATTGTCCCAAAGACAGTAATCATAAATCTCATAACTTCGTATCCCAGATACAGGAATAAGCAATTTTAAGTTAGCAGCTGTGTCCCGGACACAATCTTACGTTTCACCAAACCATGCTGCCGTACCCCAGGTACTGTCTTACTGTAACCTTTTTCTTCAATGTACATATACTTACTTAATAATCGCATTTTTAATATATATAAATATATCAATCAATACTCTATAAATATTGCTATATTTATTTATTTATTAATAATAATAATAATATTATTATTATTATTATAAAATATGTAAATTAGGTTATTAATATCTATGAATTATTAATTTTAAGGAGGTTATGTGTGTGTATATATATATATATATATATAATTCCTACATGAATATTATTGTGTCCCTCAAATTCTTATGGAACAATTTCTAAATGGCATTCTTAAATATTGGCATGCAATCTCATGCATCATAGATTTATCTACATGATGGCCCGTATTGCTATAGAACCATGATCTAGGAATTTAAGTTTCAAGCACACATATAAATAAATAAATGAATACATAAGTATATAAATAAATAAATAAGTAAATAAATAAATAAATAGATAAATATATATAGAAACTTAGACAATTGTATCTTAAAACCTGAATTTAAAATTGATACCATTTAATAATAATTGGGTAATTCAAGCTTCATCGAAATATATATAAATTTTTATCATTATTTTTCTATATATATTATTTCATATAATAATATATGAAAAAGAAAAATTACTCACTGCATATAAAATAATATTACCGACCACTGTAGATATAAATATAAATTCAACATAAACTCAATTTTTAACTACCAAAGAAATAAAGGATTTTAAAAAAATTAAGAGCCCACTCACAGATTTAGTTTTTCTTCACTTCCTTTGCTTTGCTTTGTTGTTTTTTTTTTTTTTTTTTCAATCCGTTTGGTACTAGAATGGTATCAAACTATTATCAAAATCTTTCATTGCATGGCCAAGCACCGCTACCCAGTGCTTGGCCCAACACGTGGCAAATTCTTTTTCTTTTTTTTTTATTGATTAATGGCGGTTTGAGCTATTTTTTTCATTTAGTCCCTCAACTAATTTTTTTATTAAATCCTTTATTCAAACTTATTTTCTATATAATTTAGTAATACTTAAATATATTATTAAATATTCAGACATGGACCCGACAATTCTTCCCCACTTAAGAAATTTCATCTCGAAATTTGGAGGCACAAATAAACATAACTTAATCATGAAGAAATAATTGTGGGTACGATGTCTCATATCCTTCTCTCGCTCCCACGTGGCTTCTTCACGAGGATGATTTCCCCGTAGTACTTTAACTACCAGAATGACCTTGTTGTGCAGTATCTTTTGATCTTTGGCGATGATTGATACCGATTCTTCCTTGTAGCTCAAAATTTCTTTTAATTCCACTGGTTGTTCTCGTAGTATGTTCAAAATGTCACTTCTGTATCTTCTCAGCATCGACACGTGAAAGACATCATGAATCCCTGACAAGTTTGGGAGTAGAGCCAGTCGATAAGCTATTGGCCCAACACTCTCGATTACTTCGTAAGGCCCTATAAATATCGAGCTTAATTTACCGTATTTACCGAACCTCAGTACACCCTTCCATAGACATATCTTCAGAAATACCTTTTCTTTGGCATCGTATTCAATATCGGCTCGCTTTAAGTTGGCATAGCTTTTCTATCTATCTTGAGCCACTTTTATATTGGCTCGAACAATCCGAAGATTTTTTGTAGTTATCTGCACTAATTCTGGACCTAATAACTTTTTTTCTCCAGCTTCCTCCCAACAAATGGGGGTTCTACACTTCCTTCCATAAAGCGCTTCGAACGGAGCTATATTAATACTACTCTGGTAGCTGTTGTTATAAGTAAATTCCAGTTGCCCCCGAACTCCAACGCATTAGCCCTAAGCATATCTTCCAAAATTTGTATGGTGCGTTCGGATTAACCGTCCATTTGAGGGTGAAAAGCTGTACTAAATTTCAATTTAGTACCCAATGCTTCTTGCAGACTCGGCCAAAATCGTGAAGTAAATCTAGGGTCGCAATCTGATACGATTGATAATGGGGCTCCATGAAGCCTCACGATCTCTTTCATGTAAAGCTCGGCTAATTTATTCAAATTGTAGTTGACTTTAACTGGTAAGAAATGTGCTGACTTTGTTAACCGATCCACGATTACCCATACAGCGTCACATCCTAGTTAGGTCTTCGGTAGTCCCACTACGAAATCCATAGTGATGTATTCCCACTTCCACTCAAGAATCGACAAGGATTGTAATAATCCTGCGAGATGTTTGTGTTCAGCTTTCACTTGCTCACATGTTAAACATTTAGATACAAACTCCGCTACATCACCTTTCATCCCTTTCCACCAATAATTTTCTTTCAGCATCCTATACATTTTTGTGTTTCCTGGATGCATAACGTATGCCGAATAATGTGCTTCTTTCATAATTTTTCATCGCAGTTTATTTATATTTGGCACGTACAATATGTTTCCAAATTTCAAAACTCCATCATTAGTATACCTTAATTCTTTCATTTTTCCACTTTTTGCATCTTCCCGCAGTTTCTCTATTTCCTTATCCACTTGTTGAGTTGCTGCTATCTTTTCTAATAACATCGGCTTTACCTTCAAGGTGGCCATAACCCCACTAGAAGCATCCATCGCAAGTTCAACATTTAGCTTTCGCAATTCAATCAACAACGGCATCATTGTTGTATGGATATGATATAAATTTCCACTCAATTTTTGGCTTAGCGCGTCATCTACCACGTTCGCTTTTCCTGGGTGATACTCGATCGTACAATCATAATCTTTCAATAGCTCCACCCATCGTCTTTGTGTCAAATTTAGCTCCCTCTGAGTTAGAACGGACTTCAGGCTCTTGTGATCCGTGAATATCTAACAAGTGACTCCATACAAGTAATATCTCCATATTTTTAATGCGAACACTGCTGCTAATTCTAGATCATGTGTGGGATAATTCTGCTCATGTGGTCTTAGTTTCCTTTACGTATATGCCACTACTTTTTCATTCTGCATCAATACGCAACCAAGCCCTTACTTTGAGGCATCACTATACACTACATAGTGACCTCCTTTAACTGGTAACGTTAATATCGGCGCCGTAACTAATTTTTCTTTCAAGTTTTCAAAGCTTCGTTGACAATCTAAGTTCTACTTGAATTTCACATTCTTTCTCAATAATTTCATCAATGGTGACGTAATAATTGAGAAATCCTACACGAATCATTGATAGTAGCCTGCTAAACCTAGGAAACTTCGTGTTTCTGTTACATTTCTTAGTGGCTCCCAATTGACAATCGCAGTGATTTTGCTAGGGTCCACATATACTCCTTCAGCCGATATCACGTGCCCAAAAAATACAACTTTGTCCAACCAAAATTTGTATTTACTAAACTTCGCGTATCATTGTTTAGTCCTCAAAATTTCTAATATCATCTTCAGATGTTCCTCGTGTTCCTTTTTTTACTTTGAGTACACCAAAATGTCGTCAATGAATATGATCACGAACTGTGACGCCCAAAAATATTACTAAACACATGGCTATAAACAAATATGCACATGATTATCAAGAATTCACATAAAGTATAAAAACAACCGTACAATTGGCATAACAAATGCTTTCAAGAAGCAAAGTACTTCATATGTATACCAAAGCTAGTATGTACATACATGTTCAGCATTACATATAATGCTTGTCTAGTATTACATAAAAGTACTAAACATAAAGATACAATGTACACAAAATGCCCAAAATGATATGCAGAAGGAAGGTCGGGTACACCACTTGCTTTAGCCCACCTAAAGACTCTGACGAAAGCTTCAAGCCTTTAGCCTAATTAAATCCTGAAAATATTCAACAGCAAAGGGGTGAGCTTGTAACTTAATAAATAACTATAAATACAGTTGCACACATACACCAAATACATAAGAATCATGCCTTAAAGAAGCATATATTCACTTATATAAAGCAATATAATAACAAATATAAAGTTACAATACCATAGGCACTATATTGAATGCGTATGGAAGTCTAAATATAAAAGGAGTAAGTGAGCACTAAAATGCCAAGCTCAATTAGAGAATCTTAAAGATAGATTCTACCCAAACTCCCAATATGAAAGTTATAGAGGACTCTTTAAAGTTTTCGTAGCATTAAACCACACCTTATTTATAGTTTTATAACTCAAGTTATCATAAAAATACAAAGACAAAAGTGTGCTGATGGCTCCTCATGGGTGGGTGCTCACGACCATGAGAAGCCTGCTCATGGTCGTGATTGGGTGCTCACGATCGCAAGCCAGACCGTGAGCAGCCACCTGAAGCACCATTTTACTGTGTAAAATGGCCTGGTTTGCTCATAATTGAGCCCTCACGGTCATGACCTGACCGTGAGCAGCCCAAGCAAGGCCAAAACTCCTCTTAGGCCATTCCAATGCACACCAAACCAAACCATTCCATACTCAACTAAAACTCAAAATAACCCTAAAAACACCTCATAAACATACCAAACATCACCAATTCAATCATCGACATATAATTCACATTCATTCATAAGATTTAAATATCCATAAACATCATTTTATAACTAAAACAACCCATTCACGTATTGAACCTCATTCAAATGCATAATTTCAAAGTATGCATGTTTCAATGCAAGAGTTAGTATCTTAATAGACCTTTCCTCATACATAACCTCACACTTAATGTCATGGATATATTCCTCACACTTTTAATATTATTTAAATGGCTATTAAGTGAGACTGTCCACCCGGCTCAGTCACACTTCACACATGGGTAGCTATATGCCTGACTCAGCTTGCCCATCACACAAAATCAGTAGGGACTATTTGCCCGGCTCAGTCCCACTATCCCACATTATCACAATTCCTCACATATTTCACCTTTAAGTGAAATATATCACAAACAAAACAACACAATACATTTCCAAGAAATTGCATTTCAATAATGCCAATATAACCACTACTCACTAACATTCCATCCATACTTATATTCATAGTATTCCATAAACACAAGTATAATATTAGCATTCCATATACATATATCAACATTTTCTAATATCCTCATCACATTCTCAATTCATAAAATGGTGAAAATTCATTCCCCATTATATTCATCAATCCATTTATACATTCAATTCCATTGAAGGAATACACAAGAATTCACATAGGAAATTAGCATATGTCCACAACATATATTCATAGTCACTTACCTCCAAATGCTTCAACTCCAAAAAGAGTCTTTCCTTCAATGTTAAGTGCTTTCCTTTCTTTTGTCAACTCCTACATACAATCATCCATCAATTTTATAAACAAGCATAGTAATTCACCCTAAGCTCACCAAAGTGCACAAATAGCTTAAAGTTTAACAAGACCTAAATATATACACACAAGTCCAATAACCCTAATATTACTATCAAAGCTAGGGTTCTATGTCTATAACAAATTTCAATTGGAATCATTCAATTTGGATATATATGGATTTTACAATCCACCCGACTAAAACAGAGGACTCACAGGAGCAAGAAAATGTCCGGCCCTATTCACCCCTTAAAACAATAGAATTCAATAAAACTTAAATCATAAAAAATGTAAATGACTCTCTGAGGTTTCCAAAATATTAAACCTTACTCAAATCAGAGTCGTGTAACTCAAGATTGGTATAAACAAAATGACTGAAAAATAGAGGAATAGAAATCCGAAATTGACAATATTCAAACTCAACTTAAAACAACATAATACATAAGCAAAGCTTACCAAATTGATGCTTCAATATAATATAGGCCTCTTAAAGCTTCTTAATCCTCTTATTAACCAGCCAACATAAGATCAAACTCTTTAAAAAATAATCAAGAACACTCTCTTCTCTTCTACCAATTCTCTACACCCATACCCCTAAACAAACATACATATATATCCATTTAATAATCAACCAATCAAAAACTAATAAATACTAACCCAAAAGTCCTCTTAAATCATTACTACACCAATAATTAATAAATGCTAATTTATCCCCTACACAACTAATATAATAATAACCAAATAAAATACACAAATATCACAAACCATCTCTACACACCCTTAATGTACTAGGACAATACCCAAAAATTTACAACTTTCTATCTTGACAAAAAGGTTCAAACTTATCTTATAAATATACCCCTTTCTACCAATGCACATGCCAAACTTAAATGTAACCCAAGACTCTACTCCACGTGTCAAAAAAATAACATGCATGAATAGCACCTTTATAATCACGGGTGTTACATGAACTTATCCAGATACGGTTTGAATATACAATTCATCAAATCCATGAATGCTGATGGTGCATTCGTGAGTCTGAATGGTATTACTAGGAACTCGTAGTGCCCATATCTCGTTCTGAATGTAGTCTTTGATACATCGGATTCCTTAATCCTCAACTGGTGATAACCAGAGCAATTTTAAGTGAGCAGCTGTGTCCCGGACACAGTCTTATATCTCACCGAACCCTACCGTACCCCGGGTACGGTCTTACTACAACTCTTTTTCTTTTAATGTATATATACTCACTTAATAATCGCATTTTTAATATATATATATTATTAATATCTATGAATTATTAATTTTAAGGAGGTTATGTATATATATGTATATATATATATTATTCCTACATGAATATTATTGTGTCCCTCAAATTCTTATGGAACAATTTTTTAATGGCAGTCTTAAATATTGGCATGTAATCTCATGCATCGTAGATTTATCTACATGATCGCCCGTATTGCTATAGAACCATGATCTAGGAATTTAAGTTTCAAGCACACATATAAATAAATAAATGAGTACATAAGTATATAAATAAATAAATAAGTAAATAAATAAATAGATAAATATATATAGAAACTTAGACAATTGTATCTTAAAACCTGAATTTAAAATTGATACCATTTAATAATAATTAGGTAATTCAAGCTTCATCGAAATATATATAAATTTCTATCATTATTTTTCTATATATATTATTTCATATAATAATATATGAAAAAGAAAAATTCTCACTGCATATAAAATAATATTACCGACCACTGTAGATATAAATATAAATTCAACATAAACTCAATTCTTAACTACCAAAGAAATAAAAGGATTTAAAAAAAATTAAGAACCCACTCACAGATTTAATTCTTCTTCACTTCCTTGCTTTGCTTTGTGTGTGTGTTTTTTTTTTTTTTTCAATCTGTTTGGTTCCAGAATGGTACCAAACTATTATCAAAATCTTTCATTGCATGGCCAAGCACCGCTGCCCAGTGCTTGGCCCAACGTGGCAAAATTTTTTTTTTTTATTGATTAATGGCGGTTTGAGCCATTTTTCTCATTTAGTCCCTCAACTAATTTTTTTTTATTAAATCCTTTATTCAAACTTATTTTCTATACAATTTAGTCATACTTAAATATATTATTAAATATTCAGACATGGACCCAATATATATAATATAAACATTAAGGATAAAATAATCATTTCAATAATTTTATCACTTTCCCTTTCTCATTAATATTCTATCCCAAACAAGAGAGAGACTATTTTCTCTTCCTCACTTATATTCTTCCCAAATAACCTAGAGAAAATAAAAAATCTCTGCCCCCACTTTCTCTCCCCTCACTTTATCTCCCCCCATTTTCTCCCCCCTCCTAATTTTCTTTCCAAATAAAGGGATAATGTGGCAGATAACTAGGATGAAAGTAGAGCTCATTTGATCTGATTATATATACAGTTAGCATCAAATCAGCCGGATACACTTGATTTATATATTTTTTTAAAGTTCAAATATTTGATTGTAAAAAAATAAGGTTAGACACTCAAATAGAAAAAATTGAAAAGTTCAAACACCAAATTTTGTAATTTTTCCTTTTTTAAAAGTAAAAAAATTTAAAAATTTTCTAAATTTTGCTTTTGGTATACTTGAGGTATATAAACTGTAAATCATTCAGTATACTTTTCTGGTTAAATGAGACCAACAATTTTTATTTTGATTTTTATTCCAATTTTAAAAATAAGTTAAATTTCATCCAGTATAAGTTTGAAATTAAATTAAAAAAAAAATTATCTAGCCATTAAGATTTTTGGTCTATATATATTTCATAGCTTTTTTTTAACAGTGAACAATTTTTAGTTGTTAGTTATTAGTTAGAATATGGGATATGTTCCTTAGATTTAAATAGCCACCACACTCACTACCCGATAGAGTCTAATGGTGGTGAGAAGAGGTCTCAAACTTGAGATCTCTCGCTTGATGGGGTTGAATACCATACAGTCCCACCCTGCAGTGGGGCTATATTCCAAAGATTAAACTCATATATAAAGTTAAAATCTAATCTTATGTCACTTTATAAATATAATCTTTAAAACTCCCATTTAAGGGTCTGTTTGATTCAACTGTTTATATCAGCTGATAGCTGGTAGCTGATAAATAAAAACTGTTTGGTAAAATTCTGTTAGCTGTTGATGTTAGTATGTCAAATGACCATTAGGGGTATAAATTATTTGTAAATATAATTTGATACATCTCTTATAATTATGTAAATTATTTAAAAATATATATAGTATTAAATAATAATTTATTATCTTTATTTTATTTATTATTAAAATTATTGATAGAAACTATTTGAAGATTAATGTTAAAATATAAATTTTGTTAATTTAAAATTTTAAAAAATATTATAGATATAAACATTATAATTATTTAATTGCTAGCTATAAATTAAAATAATATTTATTTTATTATGGATTAAAAAATAATTTTATAAATTTAGTTTTTAAAAGTTGTAGTTGTTATTAATTATTTTTAATAAGGATAATAAAGGTAATATAGTTTAAATACAAAATAAATTTAAATCAGCTCTTAGTTGTTGGAAAAAAAACTCCAAAATGGAGCTGATCAAATTGGTAGCTGTTTTGGATAAAATCAGCTATCAGCTATAGATTTTATAACTTTACCAAACACCTAAAATGTAGCTGATTGAGGAAAAATCTATATCAACTACTCAAATAAGCTGAACCAAACATCCTCTAAGTGCAACTGAGTCTAAACTAGCTAGCACTTGCTAAATTTGAGTTTTAGCTAATACGTGTAGGCCTATTCTTCAAGGTTTTAGATCAATTAATGGGTTTAATCCTTAAATTTTTTTTTAGAAATAAACAAAAAATGGAAAAAAATTTAAAAATACGATTGATTGTTTTTTTTTTCATTTCAAACATAAGGTATTGAAAAATATTTTTTCAAAAATACGATGGTTGTTCTTATATACAAAAAACTGACAACTTCACAAGTCACAACTACCACCACTAATAACTAGGGGTGTGCAAAAGTCGGTTCGGTTCGGTTCAAAAATCACTAAAACTGAATTGAACCGAATCTATATCGGTTCGGTGTAAAAAAATTTTAAAACCGAACCAAACTTTTTTAGTTCGGTTCGGTTATTTTTTCTTTTTTTAATATTTTTTTCTTTTTTTAATTTTAAATTTATTTTATTTATGTAATTTTAAAATATTCTAATAAGATTTATAAGATATATTAATGTTAATTTTTATTCTCTAAAATATATTTAAATACGTTTTGTTAGAATTTTTTTTGTGGTAAATAATTTTATTAAGAGTTTTATATATTTAGAAACTAATATTATTAATAAAATTTAAAATATTAGTAATAAACCAATCAAACCGAACTATA
>CATIWO010012782.1:0-17923 GCA_949673435.1 Macaranga tanarius | reverse complement strand
ATAAGCCCAATATTCATTTTGGGCCTGTTTTAAATGTGTGACCCTATAGGTTCATACAACGTTGGCAGTGGGCCTCCAATCTCATTTGTAGCCCACAAGTTATAAGTGGCCTCTAGCAAGATATTATGACTCTCAAGTCATGTGAAGGTCAGTAATTCGACATAACCTATTTAATAATAAATATTACAATCCTTTTATCACACGATATCTTCAATTGAATATAAGGCATAGTTTATGTCATCCTTAATAATTTAATTACATTATTTCTCGATCTTGATTAGACTGAAATTGATAACTCCGTATCAACTGATTTTAAGCACGACCATGCATTTATATTCAGTCTAATTTATCGAGAGGCCTATAGATGTCTTTCTCATTATCAGTGAGGAATAAATTCCTTTTTGATCACTCATATTCCTCACATGATTCATTTTATATCCAACAATAATCTATTATATCATCATGTTAAAGATAATTTAGAATGTGTCAAAATATAAAACTCATCATGAAGACTCTATAATGATCTCAGGTCAGAGGACTAATATAATATCATTGTGATGAGAATAACTCATGACAATTATCCATGTAGTATTCTCATTGTGGGTCAATCTAGTACATCCTATGCACCTATGACTTGACTTTGTATACCTTATACATGGTCAGTAAAACATGATCATCAGTCAACTTCATACTAGTCTTCATTTATTATTTTTCTATAATAATGACTGACTAGGGATGCTTTAGAATATAACTAATTTTTATCTAAGAGTTTTACTATTAAATCACATACTTGATGATCTTAGATAGAATTAATTATTCTTGGAATTTAATAGAGTCAATACAATAAAGATGCCTCTTTATTATAATGTAAAATTGACAAAGTCATAATATGGCCATAATACAATTAGCCTAGGGCACATTACTAATAATCTCCCACTTGCACTAGGCCCAATCTATATTATATCTAATACCCATTGACCTAGTGTGACTCTCATGCTTAGGTTTTGGAAGAGGTTTAGCAAGTGGATTAGCAACATTGTCATTTGTAGGTACTCTGCATATCTTTACGTCTCCCCTCTTAATAATCTTTTGAATGAGATAGTAACGCCTGAGTATGTGTTTATATCGCTAATGTGATCTAGGTTCCTTAGCCTATGCTATGGCCCCATTATTATCACAGTATAAATCAACTGAATTTGAAATGCTAGGAATAATACCTAATCCAGTAATAAACTTTTTGATCCAAACTGCTTCCTTAGCTACTTTTGAGGCGGCTATATACTCAGTCTCTATTGTAAAATCGGTAACAATATCTTACTTTGAACTTCTCCAGCTCACCGTACGTCCATTCAAACTGAACACATAACCTGAGTATGATTAGAAGTCATCTTTGCTAGATTGAAAGCTGTCTTCTGTGTAACCATTTACAACTAGCTCATTTTCCTTCCCACCATACAGTAAGAATGCATCCTTAGTTCTTCTCAAGTACTTAAGAATGTTCTTGACTATTGTCCAGTGAATCTCACCTGGGTCTGACTGGTATCAGCTCATCATGCTTAAGGCATATGAGACATCAGATTGAGTACATAACATGGCATACATGATTGATCTAATAGCAGAAGTATATTGAATCTCACTCATGTGGTCTCGCTCATCTTGTATTATTGGACACTGAGTTTTGTTGAGACTAATGCCATATGACATTAGCAAGAATCCTCTCTTAGAGCCTTACATACTGAATCTATTCAGTACCTTGTCAATATATATACTCTGACTTAAGCCAATAAGCCTATTAGATCTATCTCTATAAATCTTGATGCCTAAAATGTAGGCGGCTTCTCTTAAGTCTTTTATTGAGAAATAATTCCCTAACCATGTCTTAACATTTTGTAAAATAGGGATATCATTTCCAATGAGCAATATGTCATTAACATATAGTATTAGAAAAAATATTGCGCTCCCGCTAATTTTCTTGTAAACACAAGGCTCATCTTCATTTTTTTATGAAACCAAACTCTTTAAATGCTTTATCAAAATGAAGATTCCAACTCTGAGAAGCTTGATTCAATCCATAAATGGATTTTTGAAGGTTACAAACCTTTTCAGAATTCTCAGGACTGAAAAAACCCTCAGGTTGTGTCACATACACATCCTCGAGTAGGTTTCCATTAAAAAATGCTATTTTAACATCCATTTGTCAAATTTCATAATCATAATATACAACTATAGCAAAGAGAATCTGAATAGATTTAAGCATCGCTACTGGTGAAAAAGTTTCATCATAGTCAATACCATATATTTGTTTAAAACTTTTTACAACCAGTCTTTCCTTAAAGGTATGCACATTACCATCTATGTCAATTTTCTTTTTGAAAACCCACTTGCACCCAATAGTTTTCAAACCATTAGGCAGATCAATCAAGGTCCAAACTTCATTATCATACATGGATTGCATTTTTGATATCATAGCTTCAAGCCATTTCTCAAAGTCAGGGCTACTTATGGCTTCTTGATAGGATGTAGGTTCATTTTGATCCATAATCATTACATCATTGCTATTAGTTAAGAGAAATCCATATCTCTTAGGGGCTTGACGTATCCTATTAGTCCTCATTGGGCCTTATGGTACTTGTGTAGGTTCGATATCTATTTATTGATTCAACTGAGGTTCTAAAGGTGGTTCAATGCTAATTTGTGTTTCTTGAATTTCTTTAAGATGAACCTTACTCCCACTAGTTCCTTTAGAAATGAATTCTCTTTCCAAAAAGACACTATTCTGAGCAATAAACACTTTGTTCCCAGAAGCATTGTAGAAGTAACATCCTTTAGATTCTTTAGAATATCCCATAAAAAGGCATTTATCTGATTTAGGCACTAATTTATAAAAAATTTGACACTTCACATAAGCCTTATATCCCCAAATCTTAAGAAAATACAAACTGGGAGACTTCCCGGTCCACATCTCATATGGTGTTTTTTGAACTGCCTTGGATGGAACTCTGTTCAATATAAACACAGCAGTTTCTAGAGCATATCCCCAAAAGGATTTTGGAAGATCTGATTGACGCATCATAGATCGAACCATATCTAATAAGGTTCGATTTCTCCACTCAGAAACACCATTCCATTGTAGTGTTCTTGGCGAAGTTAATTATGAGATTATCCCACAATCTGTAAGATGGTCAATAAATTCTTAGCTTAAATATTCACCACCTCAATCTGATTGAAGTACTTTAATACTTTTACGAAGTTGATTTTGTACTTTATTTTTGAAATTAAAAGATTCAGATTTAAGTTTCATTAAATAGATATAGCTATATCTACTGAAATCATCTGTAAAGGTAATAAAGTGCTAAAAACCTCCTTTAGCATTAGAATTTAGTAGTCCACATACATCTGAATGTATGATCCTCAATAAATTATTGGCCCTTTCACTATGTCCAGTAAAAGGTGTTTTAGTCATTTTTCCTATCAAACAAGATTCACATATATCATATGATTTAAAATAAAATGAGTTCAATATTCCATGTTTATGGAGTGTTGAAATGCATTTCTCATTTACATAGCCCAAACGACAATACCAAAGGTAGGTAGTATTTAAATCATTAGATTTAAATTTCTTTGTATTAATGTTACAAATAAACTTTTTATTAGTGTCTTCAATATTCACAATATAAAGACCATTCATTCGAGGAGCATATCTATAGAAAATGTTATCATAAGAAATGGAGCATTAATTATTCTTAATAATAAACTCAAAACCATCCTTGTCCAAACAAGAAACAAAAATAATATTTCTGCTCATAGCAGGTACATAATAATAGTTTTCTAAGCTCAAAATAAGTCTACTAGGCAAAGTTAATTCATAAATTCCTACAACTAAAGCAGCAACTTATACTCTATTTCCAATGCGTAGGTCTACTTTGCCTCTAGCCAAGATCCTACTCCTTTTTAGTCCCTGCACATTTGTACAAATGTGAGAACTAGATCCAGTATGTAATACCTAAGAATCAGAAGTATATAAGTTGACTTCTATGACATGAATACCTGAAGAGGATGCTCCATCACTCTTCTTCTTATTCAGATCTTCCAAATAGAGCTTACAATTTCTTTTCTAATGACTTAGTTCATTGCAAAAATGGAATGTTCCTTCTTTGGGTGGTTTAGCCTTAGGTTGAGGCTTGGGCTTGGGCTTCTGAGAGTCCTTAGTAGCCTTGACCTTACTTTTTCCCTTTCCCTTCCTTTTTATTCCCTTTTCTTTATTAACCATCGGAATATCTTTAGTATTCTTGATGTTCTGCTCAATAGTCTTAAGCATCCCATGCAATTTAAAAATAGTCTTCTCCATATTATGCATGTTATAGTTCATAATAAACCCATCAAATGCATTAGGTAAGGATTGGAGAATAATATCAACAGCCAACTCTTGGGTGATCTCAAGACCAAGTTTCTGCAAGTGATCAAGATGTCCCTTCATCTTCAAAACATATGGACCGACTGAGTTATTATTAGTCAACTTGTAAGAAAATAAAGCCTTGGTGGTGGCAAACCTCTCAATTCTAGCTTTCTCTTAGAACATTTATTTGATATGACCTATCATGGTATAGGCCTCCATTTCCATCAATTGCTTCTGAAGCTCTAATTCCATGCTACTAAGCATGAGGCAAGTGACATCAACAGAATCATTGTCATGCTTACTATAAACATCCTTTTATGCTCTGGGAGCATTAGCAGCTGGTTCATGAGGGACAGGTTGGTCAAAGACATATTCCTTCCTTTCTTGCTTAAGAACAATTCTTAAGTTTCTATAACAGTAAAGGAAGTTAGTCCCATTGAGCTTATCCTTCTCAAGGATTGTTTGTAGTGATAAGTTAGATGCAATGTTTGATGCCATTTTCTACAAATATATATGCAGAGTACAAATCATTATGAGGCATATTTTAAATCCCACTCTTTACATCAAATTAATCACCCTCTAAATCAACTTGATAATAACAACAATTGTAATCTTAGTGGGCCAAGATTCATATTTCATCTCACTTTAAGTAAGCTTTATTTATCACCTAAAGTTTGATTATTTAGGTAGGTAACATTTTACTAATTACATCTTATGTAATTCTTGGATACCTATGAGATTTGACATCATATATCTCGGCTAATCCCATTTTAATGCCCTAGGTCCAAAACCATATTGATAACCTAGTTAAGTCTAACCATTTTATACATATGGATATCACCATTATCCATCTTGTTGTACCTAAATGGCTTAATATACCCTGCTTTGGCAGAACCTATATATAGCAATCCAAGTCTTGACAAGTGTTGATTTATGGAAGGCATTTTATGACTTAATATTAGTTAAGGTTTTACTCATTTTAATCTTACTTAGTCATTATAATGTTGCATTACATATATACCATTATATGCATAGCATCACATACATAGCATAGAAATAAAAATGTCATAGCATATGCATAGCATCACATACAATATTCTCAAAACATATGAACATATAAATAATTTATTTTTTATTGAATCGTATTATATAACTAAATTGATTTATAAGGTGAATCCAATCGAGGTCAAGGGGCAACGCCCTTAGCGGGGTCTAGGGGCAGCGCCCCAGGCGGCAATCTAAAAAAGTAAACAATTTACTTTAACTCGTTGAATGAGTTACTACTAAAAATCTTAAAATTTTTAACATTTAAACAAGTTGACTGTGCTGAGATCACAGCTCAGGCATGACTGTGCGTCCTTAGTACATGACCGTGCGCAACTAGTTGTGAACAACGTGCTCACAGGCATGGCCATACGACCTTTATGCATGATCGTGGATGCCCTATTCCGTGAATAGCGTGCTCGCAGGCACGGTCGTACGACCTTTATGCACGACCGTGTGACCTGATTCTTCCATTTAAGGTTAAGGTACATTCACAGGCACGGCCGTGCAGTCTCACTGTGCGGCCGTGTGACCTCTTCTGCGACCTATTCTGCCAAAAATCCTAATTTAACAGTGATCAGATTAAACTAATTTAATACTGAGGATTAACATTTAATTAATCATGTTCTACTATTAAACAGATATTAATTAAATTAATATTTTAATCCGTGTTAATACAGATTAATTAAATTGAAAAAAACCAAAAAAGTTCATCTAAGATTTCAAAAACCCACTTTTAAATCATATAACACGAATCATGTATATTTCACATAGATAAACATAAAATAAAAATTAATTTAATCAAACTATAAGAGGCTCTAATACCACTATTAGGTTTCGGGTCACAGTCATGCAGCGAAAAATAAAACTTAAAATACCCAAAACCCTTTCAGGATCCAAGTAGATTAATTAAAACGAGTTCAACATCTTGCCAAGATAAAATCAAAGGCAAGATAGTTAGAAGGATGAGAGGGGGTTCACTTCGGTGATACCCTATCTCGAGCCTTTCATTGTCTTCTATCAGAATACAGATGCAGCTATTGAGCAACATCCTCTACTGGTATCTACACGAATAGAACACCCAAAATGAAGCTGGTGTGCTAGCACCTTCCTCTCAATTTTCTCTCTCTGTATTTTTCTCAAAAATAACATTTTATGTATAATGAATAATGATCCGTATGCTCATACTCAACTGCTCAACCCTATATGATATATATATATATAGACACACATCATCTAAGGTTTTATTAGTCTTTCACAAATACCAAAACTCCTTTTTGGTTTATCATTATTCATATATCTATATTCATATATATATCCCAAAAATATTTTATATATATATATAAATATATTTTTTCTTTTAAATTTAATTATGGTAACTATTACTATAAATAAATTATAACTATTTACACATAAGAGAGATAATTATCTTATTGGGCTGATAAGCCCAATATCTATTTTGGGCATATTTTAAGTGTATGACCCTGTAGGTTCACACAATGTTGGCAATGGGTCTCTAATCTCATTTGTAGTCCACAAGTCATAAGTGACCTCTAGCAAGATATTATAACTCTAGATATTATAACTCCCAAGTCATGTGAAGGTCAGTAATTCAACATAACCTAGTTAACAATAAATATTACAGTCCTTTTGTCACATGATATCTTTAATTGAACATAAGGCATAGTTTATGTCATCCTTAATAATTCAATCACATTATTTCTCGACCTTAATTAGACTAAAATTGATAATTCCTTATCAATTGATTTCAAGCACGGTCATGCATTTATATTCAGTCTAATTTATCAGGGGGCCCATAGATATCTTTTTCATTATTAGTGAGGGATAAATTTTTTCTTGATCACTCATATTCCTCACATAATTCATTTTATATCTAACAACAATCTATTATATTATCCTATTAAAAATAACATTAGAACGTGTCAAAATATAAAACTCATCATACAGGACTTTATGATAATCTCAGGTCAGAGTACTAACATAATATCATTATGATGAGAATAACTTATGACAATTGTCCATGTAGTATTCTCATTGTGGGTCAAACTAGTACATCCTATGCACCTATGACTTGACTTTATATACCTTATACATGATTAGTAAAATATGATCATCAGTCAACCTTATACTAGTCTTCGTTCATTATTTTTTCGTAATAATAACTGACTAGGGATGATTTAGAATATAACTCATTTTCATCTAAGAGTTTTACTATCAAGTCACACACTTGATGATCTTAGATAAAATTAATTATTCATAGAATTTAATAAAGTCAATATGATAAAGATGCCTCTTTATTATAATGTAAAATTGACAAAGCCATAATATGGCCATAATACAATTGGTCTAGGGCACATCACTAACACTAGTCAAAATGCAGCTAAGGAGCCTTGATCGAGAAACTAGTGAGACAAGATGATTTTGCTGAGAGTAGGTAACAAGTTATGGTGCATGCAGTGGCAGAGCAAGTAGATGGTCCATTTGTTTAGAGCTGATAAAGGTAAAGTTTGTGTGTATGGTAAATTAGTACATACATGGAATGGTTACTTCATTTGTGTCCATTTATATTAGTAATAGGTATTATATAGAGGTAGGTATATGAGGTATGTATATAAGGATAACAAAGAGAAAATTTAGCATAAGATTTTATTTACTTATCTACACATAGGAAGATTATGAATGTTATTAGAAATATAAGTTTAAGGTTTAAAGGTAAGTTTGATTTATTTTGAGGAATAGAAGCAAAATTTATGGTGACTATTTTTAATAAGAAATATTGCTAGAATAAAAATAGATAAGGGAATTGTTAAATTATGTAATGTCATTAAGGGAAAGAGCAAGTTAGCTAACAACTAGCTCTAAGTAATGATAGAAAAAATGTAAGTAATACAACTAATAGGAAAGAAGCTTAAATATGGTTACGCAAAAAAAATCGGAGTAAAATGATTTAAGAATAAAGTAAATAATGATGTATTTATGAAAATTCTATTATAACGTATGATAAGGTTTAGTAAAAGAGAAAAATTAAGTTCGAACAGCATATGAAGTAAACTTAATATTTTATATAGTTAGAACCTACAACATCCCTATGTTAATAACATAAGGAAAAGCATTGAGTAAGGATCTTAGTTATACCAACTAGAGATGAGGAAGATTGAGGTTATCATAAATTGATTTTTTCCTTGGAGATAAGTACTTACTGAATTTCGAGGATGAAATTTTTTTAAGGGGGAGAATTGTCACATCCGTACCCAAAATTATTTGAAAAAAATGAAGAGTGATAAACAAATTGCAAGTGGTCAAAGAGGGGATACTAATGTGGTGATCACTGTAAAAGTAAAAGAAAAAGTGAGTTTTTAATGGTTAATGTGGGGCCTAAATGATAAAATAAATTAGGCAAATTAAATATTAAATGAGAAGCTAAAGTATATAAGAGAATAAGGACTTAAAAATATAAATTAAAAGTTATCAAATGAGTGTACAAAAAAAAGGATCAATTGAAAAATATATAAAAAAATTAGGAACTTAAAAGTAAGGAAACAGTGAGGTGTCAAAGGGAGGTGAATTTAAGCATGACTAAGCTAAAATAGGAGATTTAACGGTGCTGCTTCCTGCGTTCACATGTACACACATAATAGAATAAAGAAAATGGTGGAAAAAGGAGAAAGAAGGAAAAAAATAGAGATACATAACAGGTTCTTATAAGAAAGTAAGAGAGAGGCTCAAAGATAATTGACAAGCAAAAATTTGAACGTGTTTATTGAAGCAAAGGCTAGAGCAAGTTTTATAAGTTTAAGAAGGTGAATTTCTACAACTAAAAGGCTATACATGAAAAAATTAAGAGGAAATTAAGAGCTGGTTGTAATTAAAGTGGTATGGGTGAAACTTTATGATTGATAATTTGAGTACCAATTACATACATATAGGTTTTAAAGATGGATTTGGGTTTAATTTTGAGTTGGTTAAATAAATTGATAGGTAGATGTATTAGGACACAAATAGTGTAACACTCGCCCTTTAGCACACGTGTGTGTGAAGTAAGTATTGCATTTTATGCATAAGAGTTAGTAGACTTTATTTAAGTTTAAGTATGGGTATATGTGTAGAGAGGGATCAAGTTGAAAGGAAAGTTTAGAGTTAATTGGCACAATTGAAAGTTATGGGCTATTGTGTAATATGCCCATTTTTTTAAGGAGGCAACAAGTTATTATGTTGTTATTTGTCGATATTTATCAAAATACTATTGTTATTATTGCTATTATTTTTAAGTAATAATTATTACTTAATATGTAATTATTATGGAAGACTTTTGGGGGGTAAATGGTGGGTTTTAATTAGTTGTGTATATGTATGAGTATATATATGTGTGTTGGTGTAGAGATTTAGAAGAAGAAGAAGAGTGATTTCTTGTTAGATTTTAGAGAGTTTTGATCTTGCTCTAGCAAGCAATTAGGAGACTTTAGAAGGTTTTTAATCTATTAAAGTCAATTTGATAAGTTTTCTTTGTGTTATTGATTGATTAAGTTAAGTTTGGTTGTTGGTTAATTTTGGGTCTGTCTCCTCTATTTTTTAGTCTCATTCTTTTAGCTATAACTAGAGCTATAGCTCTGGTTTAAGCATGGTTAGACTCTCTAGAAACTTTAGAGAGTCCTCTCCAACTTTTATGTTTTGAGGTTTGGTTGAATTCATTGTTAGGAGGGTCAAATAGGGCTGGACATTTTACTGCTCATATTGTTACTTTATTTTGGCCGAATGAATATAACCCTAGCTTCAGTAGCAATTTTGGGGTTATTGGACTTATGTATGTGTCCTTAGGTCATTTTGAACTAGGAGCATTTAGTTATCCTTTTTTATGTTTAGGGTGAATTGCAATGTTTGATTGTTGAATTGGTATGAAATTGTGTGTAGGAGTTGGAAGAGGTAGTGGAGACCCTACTCAATAGGGGGAGCTTTGCTTGATAAGGATTTGAAAGCTATTTGGTAAGTAATTGTTAATATATTCATATATATATATATATATATTGATTTTCAATTAACTATAGTTGTGAAACTATATTGATTCATGTATACTATTTAATGTAGCAAGAATGTGGTATATATGTATATATTATTAACGAGAATATTGATTGATTGGTTTGGAAAGTGTTATGATGAATTGTGAATGTTGGCACATATGTTGTGCAATCCACTTGAGGTGGTATGAATTGTAATTCACAATGTTGATGAAAAATGTATTGATGTGAGAATAATGAATCCATATGCATAATGTGAGAAATATGAGAAATGTGAGGAATATGAGGAAAACGCGTGAGTGTAGAGACTGAGCTGGGCAGAGAGCAACCTCCACTGAAAATGAAACTGAGACTGAGCTGGACAGAGAATCTCAGATGTGGCCATTAATGTGAGGAATATATAACGTATGAGATTCTAAAACTGAGCTGGGCAGAGAGTCTCAGAAATGGCCACTTATATATAAAAAGAAAAATGAATAAAGAAAAAGTGAGTTTTATGTGAAACGGGTGTGACGTGTATTGAGAACTCCGGTCGGATAACTAATAAGCATCAACATACATTATTGCATTGTGGTTATATATATATGTATTGAATGTGAAGTGTGATTGTGGATTGATTGAAATGGTGTGATTTGGTATATATGTTGCACCTTTAATTGGGTTTTGATGTTTAGACATCTTTATGTAATGTTTTGAATGTTAATTAGGTTATTAGACACGACCATGTGGTGTTGAAATATGGCCGTGCATATGCGGGATTTAAATTCAGGAATTTGGCATGGCCATGCCACTTTTTAGCATGGCCATGCAGGTAGGGTGCACGGCCCTGCCACTTTTTGGCATGTCCATGTGCATCCAGAGAGCAAAATTACCAAATCAGGCACATGTATGTGTGCCCAGAGGTGAAAAATTAAGTCTCAGGCACGACCATGTGTAATTCTTGCACGGTCATGCGCAGCTTTTATATTCAATTATTATAGTTTGAAGTGTAGCAATGTTATATATATATTTTTCTTAATTAGTTCTTGAGGAGTATTATATGTTTGATTATATTATCAATTGCTTATTGAGTCGCAAGCTCATTCATTTGCAATTGTGGTTTTCAGGCATTAGATAGCCTAGCTTGAGGAGCTTATTTTGGTTAAAGCTTAAAGTTTGGTTTAGTTGTGAGCTCAGGTGGGTCAACAACATACTTGGTGTCAACATCTCCAACCTCATGAGCATTCACTATTTTGGCATATGACTCAATTTTGTAATTGAGTTCATGTATATATTTTCAATACTATGTAATATATGTATTAGGTATTTTCAATGTATCAAACAAAAATTTATGTATATATATGAATATTTTTTGAGGAAATTTTTATCATGCCATGTGTTGTTTATTCTTTAGGTACATGTATATGTATACTATATATGGTACTAGAGGGTGCTACAAATAGAATAATAGTTTCTATATATGTGAGAGTCATGATTGTAAGAGCTGATTTTATGTAATATTAAAACTTGATGTTTAGGATTATTGTGTAATTAAAGGTAGAGGATTGGGGGAGCTGGCCTAGAAGAAATTACCAGAGTAACGGTGAGTGGATCTCATTTTGTCTCATTCCTTCATATTTGTCTTTTTTTTTTTTCTGAATTTTTGTTGTATTTAATCCTGATTTGGTTGAATTTTTTTTTTTTGATGACAAACAGTTCTTGTTGGTTGTCATGAAGGAGAAAATAAAAATAAAGCTAAAATAGGAAAAGAAAAAAGGAGCATAAAAAAATAATAGAAAATAAAAAAGGAAAACAAAAAAATAATAGCAAAAAAATAACAAAAAAATAAAAAATAAAATAAGTCAAAATAAAGAATGTGACATACAAGATAATAAAATAGAGCATGGAGGCATATATAAAAATAAAATTGGGTATGGAAATAATAAATGAAAAGAAAAGGGTTTTAAGTAAATAAATTAAAAAATGAGGCATTTTTTATAATTTTTCTTATTTTTATTGTGTGTGTGATTTTTATGAGTTATAATCTTTTATTGATATTAAACTTTTCTTATTGAATCGTAATCTTTTATGAATATAAAACTTTCTTATTAGGTTGTAATTCATTTATATGTTCCTTTCTTTTTGTATAGGTTAGATTATAGTTTTATTTTTAATATTATTGTACTCTTTTCTCCTCCCCTTTTCTTGGGATATGTTGGTAAAAAATAAAGAAGTACACACACATACAAGCATATTATATCCATTTAAATCAAATACGTCCTCTAATTGCAATCCTTTGATACTAAGGAATACCCTTTTGATTCTAATTATAATTTTCTTTATATTTTTTTAAGGTATTACATATATATTATTTTTTACAATAAATAAATAAAATAAAATATGATGTTGTATTTGGATCAATTACCTAAGTTGCCTACTTACCTTTTAAAAGGATCAAGCAAATAGTAATTATTAATTTGAGAATTTTAAATTGAAAACTTAAAACATCACAAGTCAAAAAAACTTGAAATGTCATGTAAGTTTTTTTTTCTATATATGAATTGAAGTTACAAACTTCTTTGATTCTATAAATTTAAAATGAATTAAAATTATAAACTTTATTTTATTATATAGAATTTTAGAAAACTCTAAATAAATTGAAGTTTAGTTTTCATAGAGTTAGAAACTCTAACTGCACTTCTTTTAATTTTAATCAATTTGTAGAGTTGAACTCTAGATAGATTGATATTTTAATTTTTTTTTTCTTATAGAGTTACAAAAAAAAAACTCTAAAAGTTATAAAGTTAAAAACTCTAAATATATTAAAGCTTAAAACATCTTTTAATTTTTGTAGAGTTTTAAAAAAGCTCTAAAAATTGTAGAGTTAAAAACTATAAATATATTAAAGTTATGCACTTCTATTTCATTAAATTTGCAGAGTTAAAAACTCTACATAAATTGAAGTTTGTTTTTTTTTAAAAAAATTTTGTAGAGTTAAAAACTCTAAAAATTATAGAGTTAGAAACTCTAAACATATTGAAGTTAAGAAACTTCTATTAATTATTTTTTAAGAGTTAGAAACTCTAAGATAAATTTGTATAGTTAACAAACATCTAACCTAGCAAACGATTTTTGAAACTTTTACCCAATTAAATTTTAGGAATAATGATATAGTAAGTTCTAAAAGTATGATCGATTTAATAATTTAGTCCTAAAAGTAAATTTATTAACAATTGAGTTTTACAAAAATTTAAAATTATCACCGTTAGTTCTAATCCATTAACTGTAATAGTTTGTGCTGATATTGTATATACATCAATCTTTTTTTATACCTCATCTGCCACGTCATCCTATTTTTCACACCTCACCCATCTTCCACACCATCCTTCTTCTTCTTCTTCTTCTTCTTCTTCTTCTTTTTTTTTTTTGCATCTTTCTTTACATTAAATTTTATAGTCATATTGTGTAAGCGATTCACCAAGGAAGATGAGATAGATTTTCTCAAAGAGGCTTTACAACATCAACGAAAGAGGAATGAGGAGTTGTAATAGTTTATTCTAGAAATTACCAGCTGATAATAGAGTCTGAATTTAGTTAATTAAGGTATTTAGCGTTAGTTAATGTAAATGATGATGATACTTTATTTTAGATCTTTCGGCTATTTTGGGTTCATTAACATGAAATGGATTCATTATGTTTGAATTTATTCTTGTTAGAACCTTTTTAGATCTTTTAGGTTTATGCTGTAGCTTTTGAGGATATCCCAGCTCAAGAAAAATCTCAGTTATGGATTTTGAAGTTTTAAAGGTACTTAAATTACAACTGACAATGATGCACTTTTTTTATATTCAATTTGTTATTGTGATGATAACTTTGTTTCAGACTTTGGAGGTGCTGATGGATCAATTCATTGACCTATGCATCTGTGATTATTGTAATAACATTTGGGTATTCAAGATTTTTAGTTATAGGTGTGACGCTCCAAAAGTACCACCATACACGTAACCACAACCACCATACACGTGGCCATAATTAATTATACACACTTGGCATAAGAAAATTTCTTTGTAAATGTACTTTATATAGACAAATACTCATATGTACATAAATTGTTTAGCATTCCATACATAATCTTTATATGGCTAACTAATACACAGAATGATGTTATAAAATGCCAAATGCATATAAAGGATGATGGATAATTGCACCAAACTTGTTTCAGCGTACCTAAAAATCTAATGCAAGCTTCTAACTTAGTCTACTCGAGTCCTAAAAAATTACAACGCAAAGGGGATGTGCTTGCAACTCAATAAGTAACTACTAATACAATTATACACATATACTAATCACATAAGAAATGATTTGATGTGATATAAAATCTACTATAAGATACATTCTAATGGTAATATAATAGTCTTACAATCCTATAATAAGTCTATATATAATCACTATAAAGTTCCAAGACCATTAGCACTACATTAAATGCGTACAGAAGTCTAAATAAAGAAGAAGCAAATGAGGAGGCTGGGCTCCTCATGGCCGTGAGGAGCCTACTCACAATCATGAGCAGCCACTCACAGTCGTGAGGAGACCATGAGCAGCTATGAACAAGAGCCAATTACTGTACAAAATGGCCTGGGGTGCTCACGGTTGCTTCCTCATGGTAGTGAGCAAACCGTGAGGAACCCAAGTTTGGCCAAAATCTCCCTTTGGTTATTCTAATGCATTGCCATCCATTCCATACTTAAATACAACTTAATACCAACTTAAAAACACTATAAAAACATACTAAACATCACTAAACCATCCACCAATACATGATTCTCAATCATTCACAAGTTTAAAACATCTATAATCATAATTTCATAATGTCAACAATACATTCGTACATTCATTCTCATTCAAAAGCATAAATTCAAAGTATATATGTTTCAACATATCAGTTAGTATCCCGCCAGACCTTTCCTCACAAATTATCTCTCACTTAGCCTCTTTAGCTATAATCCTCACAATTTTAATATCAATTAAATGGCCATTTAGTGAGACTATCTGTCCGACTTAGTCTCACTTAACACATATCAATTATAGGTAGCTATACGCCAGACTCAGCTTGCCCATCACACAAATTCAATAGAGACTATCCGCTCGGCTCAGTCCCCACTCTCACACATTATCACATATCCTCACCTTCCTCACATATTTCACTTTTGTGTAAAATATAACACAACATAATACAATATAATTCCATGCAATTGCATCTCAATATTCACCATAACAACATTTCACCATTTTTCCATCATGCTCATATTTATAACATTCATATACATAATTATAATGCCCAGTACATAACACATGTTGGGTTCCGGGTCACATATACATAGCAGAAAATAAAAACTTTTGACCCTATAAACCACCACCAAGATCTAAGTAGTTTAGATTAAATTAATTTAATCGAGTGTAGAATCTTAATAAGACGAGTTCAAAGGTAAGATTGTAGGAAGGAAGAGAATAGATTTACTCCGGTGACACCCTACCTCGAGTCTTTCGTTGTCTTCTATCGGAATACAGATGCAGCCAAAGAGCAACATCCTCTACCATTATCTATATGAACAAAAAACCTCAAAATGATGTTTGTGTGCTAGCACCTTTCTCTCAATTTTTTTCTCTGTGTTTCTTTCTTAAAGAACGTATTTTGTGAATGATAAAAAATGCGTAGAGACTTCTACCCAATATGTGATATATATATATATATCCATATCAATTAAGGTTTAGTAGTATTTCACAATTACCAAAACTCCTTTTGGTTTATCTCTATCTATAAGAGATTTAATTCTAATTTATAATTTAATTATGATAACATTTATCATAAATAAATAATAAATATATACATATATTAAAGAAAATATCTTATTGGGCTAATAAATCTAATATCCATTTTGGATCTGTTCTATATGTGTGATCCTGTAGGTTCACAAAATGTTGGCAATGGGCCTCCAATCCCATTGGTAGCCCATAAGTCATAAGTGGCCTCTAGCAAGACATTATGACTACCCAAGTTATGTGAAGGTCAGTAATCCGACATAATCTATTTAACAATAATATTACAGTCCTTTTGTACACGATATCTTAGATTGAATATAAGGCATGGTTTATGTCATCTTTAATAATTTAATTATTCTCGATCTCAATTAAACTAAAATTGATAACTCCTTATCAACTGATTTCTGTTAGTATAGGTGATATGCCCTAGAGGCAATCCTGTATTTTGACATTGTAAATTATCCCTTATGGCAATAAAATATTCATTTAAATAAAGTGTTTATTTATTTGAATATTACTTCATTAGCATTATGTTAAATAAATGTATTATCAAGAGTTGATAATATGAGTGACACATTTATTTAGTACATGTGCTATAAAATTGTTAGTAGTCGATAAATTAATATTTGGTTAATATTAATTTGACTATCACCTTTGTCTATTTTCCTTAATTAGTATGAGATACTAATAGTGGGAGGTAGTGAGTCTCATGCTACTTGATATGAGATATCAGAATAGACATGTGGATACTCATGTGATGAGTAGATCGAATGTGACATTAGATTTGTTATTGTAAGGATATTCACTTATAGTCAACAGTCATAATCTATGTCATAATTGTGCATATAGTCCTTTGACTTGAGGCATCACAGTCATCCACATTTAAGTGGTTAGAGTTTGTTACCGCTTACATACATGTGCTAGCCACGTATGGGTATATGGCATGTTGTAGCTCTAGTCGGTTGAATATAGGGATGAGTGTTTGTCCAAGATGGGATTCATTGCCTGGAGTGAACCAAGTTAAGGTCCTTTCCTATCTAAGTTTATTCTTGATGGATAAGTTCTTGGCCAAGACAAACATAACAGTCTAAAAGAGTTTCAGAACTAGAAATGGTTTTTAGTGATTATTATGTTTTATCAAGAATAGAACTTGAGATGAGGTAACATGATGAAGCTATTAGAGTTTGACTACACCTTAACTCTAGGCTTTATCAGGATCTTCAATGAAGAGATTTTAGTGCACGGTAATTATGACCGGAGGGTTCATGAGAATTAATACATGCATTCATTTCTAATTGGGTAGCTGTGATATCCAATGCTAGGGGTCACTCACAGCTTATGAGAACTAAATGTGTATCATTGGGATTTTCACATTTAGATTGAAAGAGTTTCAAGTAATATCAAGTGTTGATATTATAATCTCATTGCCAATTAGACATGAACCTAGTAAGTCACACCTATAAGGTTCTCACCTTATCATCTATATCTTAATCTAATTGTTGATTAAAGAGTTTAATCAAGTAATTAAGATTAAGGGAATTGGATTTTTGTGAAAGCAATGATTCTAGCATATCATGAAATCCGATTCCACTAAGTGTTTTATTATTCATTTGTACTTAATGAACATGTGGGCCCATTTAAACTCTTTTAA